>BOSO01002056.1:269168-293876 GCA_018403395.1 Gorsachius goisagi
GCTGCTGCTGCCAGGTCCCCATTTCATTTTTAAAGAACAAAAAGTCTTATTTTTTAAATGCCCCTTGTTGAATTGGACGCGGCTGTGTTTGCAGCAGACACAGCTGAGGGCCGGGGCTGCTGGTCAAGCGCCTCTGCCAGCATCGGTGGGAGGGCTCCCCTCTGCCGGCAGCGGTGTGGCCGGGGTGGTGTGCCGTGAATTCCCTCTGGGGCGTGGGGGAACGCTCATGTGGGGTTCTACCTGGAGATCTGTGGGAGCAGGAAAGCGGAATAAATGGCTTTGCTGAACACTTCTCAGTCGGGATTGTTCTTGACTGCCAGCAGAGAGCCTGCAGCCACCCAGGGCTTTGGTGGTGCAGAGGCTGGGGTAGCGCAGTGCCCGTCGGTTCCCTCTGCCGCGGGGCTTTGCCCCCTGCTCTGCTCCGGGCAGCCCCTCTCAGCTGGGGGCGCTGGCAGGTTGTGGGCCAGCTGGGGGTGCTGCACTGCCACAAACCATTGTTAAGCTTTTGCTGCTGGGTTGCTCTAAAATGGCTCCTGCATCCCAGGGCTTCAGGCAGGGGCCCAGGGAGAAGCTGGTTGTGCTGCTGCAGGTGCCAGAGCCCCTCCTGGGCACTGGCAGAGCTTGGGGACCCTTCGCCCCATCCTTAATGCAGTTCCTGCTGGGGCAGCCAGCAAGGAGCCTGGCTGTGCTGCAGCTGTGGAGCTGCAGCCCTGATCTCAGGGGAGGAGAGGCATTTCAGTTGCACCTTGGCAAAATCCTCCACCCATCCAGCAGTCCTGGTGCTGCTCCCCCTGCTCCAGCCTCTGGCCTTATCCTGTCCCCTCTCTGCCTGCTCTGAGCTGAGCCCTGGCCTGGGGTGGCAGCAGCTCCCAGCCGGAGCCCCCCCAGCCCCAGTGGAGAGGGCCTGGGGTCGCCCTGCATCACAGCAGAGCACAAGGTCAGGTGAAGGTGCTCGAGCAGTTGCTCAGAGGCAGGCTCCTGCGCAGTGACAAACGACTCAGAAAAGAGGTTTGGTTTAATTGAAGACGTTTAGAGAGAGGCCGGTGGCGGCAGCAGCACAATGCTCGTCCATAAATAACGGGCTGTGAGGCGGGGAGGTGGCTGATGCCTCAGAGGACGGGGTGGCAGGAGGACACGCAGACCAGGCACAGCTCCCCGCAGGATGTGCTCAAGCACTGCTGCAGAGGAGCTGGGTTGAGGGGGGACATCAGTCCCAGGCAGTGGGGGAGAAAGGGAGATTTAGTCTGGGGCAGAGAAAGCAAGTGCCAAGGAAAACCAGGGACTTGAGTTGCTAAAGTTGTGTGAAACCAGTAGATGTGTTTAAGTAAAAAGTGGCTAAGCAAAAGAGAAAGGAAAAAAAAACAAAACAAACCACCCACAAAAAAGCCCCCAGAAAGTGGTAACACAAATGAGGCTGGAAGGGTGCATCAGGTCTCTCCTGGGAAAGCACTGCAGCTTGGAGGGATGGTAGCAGTTCCTGCCGCTACCACCCCTGCCAGAGGCTGGCCTGGGCCACAGGGCAGGGGGGCTGTGCCCACCGGGGCTTTCTGTGCCCCAGCCACCACCCAGCTGAGCAGCAGCCCACAGCGCCAACCCTGGGGCACCCGTGGGCAGAGCAGGGAGCTGGTCCCAGTCCCCCCGTTCTCAGGAAGCAGCATGGCACCATGCGCAGCTCTGCACCCTTTTATTAATTAGCTCCCATCTCCGGGGCTTACAGACCCCAAGGTGGCTTTGTATGATAATCTGGGCTGCGAGAGCTCAACGTGCAGTCTTCCTCTTCCCCATCCAAGCCTGACTGATGTTGTGTCTCCCCCCGCCCCCAACGCCCTGCCCACACCCGTTGCCAGAGCTGGCACTGCCCACACCTCCAGGCTCCGCACCAGCTGCAGCTTAGCCCTCCTTTGCTCAAGTCCTAGTTTCAAAATGAGAGGGGAACAAGGACCATGGCTGAGCAGGGGAAGAGCCTCAGGAATGCACAGTGGGACCCCAGCAGGGATACCTGCACCTCTGACACCTGCCCAGCCTGGGTGAGCTGCAGAGACTCCCACCGTAAAAGCAGAGTGCTCACCCAAACTCACTCGGAGGCGCAGGAAGGGCACCCGGCCCGGCTGTGGCACAGGGGCACACTGGGGCCTCCACGCAGGCTGGAGGTGAGATGCAGCCCCCCTCTGGCACAGCCACAGGGGTCCCCCAGCCAGCCCAGGAGGCTCCTGGGCAGCCACAGGGAGCCCATCCACCCATGCCACCCCATGGCAATGCCCAGGCTGCGGCCTGAAACACTCCAGGAAGCAGCCAGGGGAGCTTTTCTTCAGCAAGGACAAGCTGCTGTGATCGGTGCACAGAGCTCATCCCTAAAGATCCTGGAAGAATCCAGCCCCGGTGCCACAGGAGGGTGCATGCCAGGGCGAGAAGGGCTCTGGACCAGACCCCACATGGCTCTGGCTGCAGCAGTGGCTCTACACCCCCAGCTCCCCTCCCCAGCTATGTTCCCACTTGGACACAGGCAGAAAGATCTATACAGTATAATATATATATTTCACTATGAAATAGCAATTTCATTCCCTGCCTTCTACTTGATTCATCCTGAATTAAACGCTTCTTTTTAAGTCACTCCGGAGGGCTGGTGGGGCTGGGTAGTTTCTCATGCGAGGCAATTACCGTCCCTGGAAGTTACCCTCAGGAAGCACCAGCAGCTGACTTGGCAGGACCCAGACAGGATCCTCGCTCCCCCTTCCCCTGCGACAAGGGCACGAGTGTGTATTCTGCCAGCAGTGGCCTGCCAGGGCGCTTATGGCTCATTTACACGGTTGGTCAGTGCAGATTCGTTAACCTCATTCAGGCTGCTTTCAGTAGCCATGGTGTGGAAGCAGCAACTGAACCCCCCCTACATCACGGATAGGAATAGGAGCAAACCGGAGGCAAGGGAAGTGGTGGGGACAGTGCAACATGCACACAGACCGGTGACGTAAAGGGCCCTCAGCTATGGCACAGCCATACGCCTCGCACGACAGCCAGGCCTGCCCAGGCAGCGCTCGCAGGCTGCAGGCCACGGCGGTAAGTCAGGGCTGCAGCCCGTCAAGTGTGAAGTCTGCCAAAACTCGGTCAACCTGTGGAACGAGGAGTCCGTCCAGGGGCTGGGTCACTGACCAAGGGCCGCCATCACTGGAACCAGTGCAGAGCCGGATGGTTCAGGAGATGAAAGGAAGAACAATCCTATGGGGAGACAAAGAGGGCGGCTGTCTTAGGGAAACGAGGTGTTAACGGGTCTCTCCAAGTGCACTGGGGAGCCACTGTCCTGAAGACCTTGTCAGAGACCTGCAAGGCAACTGGCAGCAAATGGGCTGTCAGTTACTGTACTGGGACACTGAGCTGGGGAAAGAGCGAGGAGGACTCCATCACTCTGGGTCTCCCAAGCTGGTCTGACAGAGGTGGGAAAAGGAGAGAGACAGCAGGGACAGGTTTAATCTGCTCTCAGGCTCTGGGCTCAAGTAGACAAGGTCAAGAGTTCAAATTCCCTTCAAATGGAACCAACAGGAGCTTGGCCACCAGCTGGAGACCGGAGCCCAACGATGGCCCAAGATGCACGACAGCTTGCCCAGCAGCAGAGCTGCAGCCCTTGTTCGGGCACGCTCTGAGCTGCCCCGAGACAGCGGCCGTGGGGCATCGCTGCTGTGTCGCTGCCAGCCTCAGGCAGAGAAGGGAGCTTTCCCTCAGGTACCCACCTTTGCTTTTTGTACATCTTCCGATCCAGTCACATCGTCCGGCTATATTCAATGCCGCTCTTGGCAGAAATGCCAGACCAGGGCAGAAGGCTGCAGAGAAGGCTCTGGGCTTGTCGATAGATCCTCTGGGGAATCGAACAGGGGCTCAGGCTGGCTAGCGTTGATCCAATGTGCTGTAGGTAGTCAGTGGCCATCAGTTAAGGACAGCAACGTTTACACTAACTTAGAAATAATTTAAAATGCTCTGTGGGCTAGCACTTCCCTAAAGAGACCCCTGTGAGACAGCGAAAGCTGCTCTGTTCAGACAGAGAGATCTGCTCCCTGTATTAATTGCCTGCTCCTGTCTATCATCAAAAGCAGGTCTGCTTTGTGCCATAAGAGGAGGCAATTTGGAAACACTGGCTCCAACTTGTGGGGGAAATACCCCCTTCTAAGCAGCTGCTAGTTCCCTTTGCACTCCACAGCGAGTTCCTGCAGGGACAGCAATCTGTCCACCTGCCTGGAGAGGTCTGGGCTGAGTGGCTACACCCAGGAATGATCAGGTTTCTTCTCCATGGTCCAACGATGTGAAATAAAACTCCCAAAGTCAGTTTGAGAGCAGCCTGCTGAGATCCAGGCCAGGTCAGGGTCACAGGAAACAAGACCGAGTGCTTCTCTGCCCTGCTGCTGGGCAAATCCTGCACCACACAAGCCAGAGCACGCCTAGCACTTTGGCTTAATACCAGCATTCACTATCACTGGCATCAAACTCGCTCCAACTTAGAATTCAATGTACCATCCTACGCTGCCTCCCTGAACCGCTCCCACAGGAGTCGGGGGAGCTTGGGCACAAGCAGGTCCCTGTCTAATCCCTCTAATTAATATTGCTTTCCTTCCAGCTTCAGATTCAACTTGCATCTGAGTGGGCATCAGACCTTACATCTAGCCAGGTCACCCTTCGCTAGACTGCCATTTTTAACCTAAAACATAGCATGGTGCCTGCTTATTGTGTTCGACTGCTAATCAGAGCGAGGGTAAAGGATATAAGATTGTCCAGGGTGGATGTCCACCATTGATGTAGAGGACATAGGTGAAGCCATCTTTGAGGACCCCTCTGATGGAATAATAATAGGGAAGATAGTGGTGCTGTTTAAAGTCTCTGTTTTCATAGAAGTTTATTGCTGTGTTGTTAGTGGTGAGGACATGCAGGTAGATGGCTTTGCAGTGATCTTGGGCAGTCGTCGATATATGGTCTTTTAAACTTTCGAGCAAGAGCGAACCTGTTGAAGAAAAGAGCAGCAGAATCACACAGTGCAGCGGCCTTCTCAGGGACAGCACAAGGGTTCGTAGGTCCCAGCTGAGAGCCCCTGCGCTCAGCGCCTAAGCAGCGATCGCTGCACACGCCTGAAGACCCCAGATCCCACCCAGTTCTCACAGACCCTCTTGTTGAATTTAACAGGACCATGCTTCGTGGTTTTAACATGAATCTCATCTCACCTGACATGACAAAACAGATTTTATAAAGACACGAACTTCTGATTCAATAACCACAAAGATGAGCCAGACACAGGAATCTGCCAGTAACACCCATCCCCAGCCAAGCAGCTCTCAGCTTTGGGGAAGGTCAGTGAGTCATTTTCAACGGTATCAGTTCCATCACATTTATTTATTTTAAAGCCATTTAAAACAGCAGAGTCAAAACAAGACTTCACAAGGAGGTTATTACATTGCATCTGCTGAACTCAAATTAAAAGCTAAGGGCTGGTAGGATTTTAAGATCCCTTCTTAGGAGGAAAGCCAAGGCATAGTCTCACTCAACCTGGATTTTCTGCAGCCACTAGTCAGCAGGAGAAACCGGAGGAGGGCACAGAGAAGGGCACAACCTCAAGAGAAGAGACCTGGAGGTTCATCCAAACCACCTCAACGGCATGAAGGACCCAGCAGAACCTGCAGGGGAACTTCTTCCATCAGGTGTGGTAACGACAGGCTAAAGAAATAGCTTAGCTCATACAAACACACAGATGAGATTTACGCCGCTGTTTCACAATCCCCAGACCACTTCACGGTCACTTGACACTTAGTAGGAATTTATACCAGCCAAGCACAAGACACCGAGAGGCATCATCAGGAGAGCAGTTTGTTATGAGATATTCCACTCTTCTATCTCACAGAAATCCAACTGCCCTCTGGTTTAAGAGCAGCAGACGACTAGAAACCAAAGCCTTTTAACATCTGCCAGAGAAAAATCAGAGCTTTAGTGCTTAAAAATATGCCTGGGGTGAAAAGCCTCCTGGCATGAAAGACTGGCTTCAAACACAAGTAGAAAAACTCTCAAGAGAAAGGTCTCTGAAAAAGCAGCAGCAGGCAGCAGCTTCTTTAGATTACACCAGCTATAGGCACAGGTCCAAAGGTTCTGAGAGAGCACAGCATCGTGCTGTCTAGATGTGATGGATACAGGAAATAATGGAAGGAGAAAATTCCAGCAAGATGGAACTGAAAAAACCCCCAGGATTTGGAAACTGAAAGGGGACTCAAAACTGCCACAACTTTACAGATCCCTTTACCACCTCTCTGAACATTATTCTGTGTGAGGATTCTCTTCTTTGTACAGAACACTTATCTCCAGTAGCATCTCAATGCAAGTTTTAAATACAGTGCTCCCACTAAGGACTCTTTTGGTCATTTCTTTATGTGTCCTACCAGTCTGTACCCTTCTAAACATGACTGGGGGAGAAGGGAGGACGCAAGGAAGAGAAGTTCCAACCCAAAACATTCTATGATAAGTTACGCTTGTATCCACTGAAGAGACCGAGATGTGCAACACTGGGTCATGCTGCCAAACCTGGCCTATTTCCTTTTGCAGATCAAAGACATAGATCATGCTTGAAACTGCACCAGAAGGAGAAGGGCACTCACTTGACAACAAAACACATCCTGCTGTGAATGGAGATAAGCCCTTCTTACTGCAGGATTTTCAAATGGCTACAAAAATGCTGTGTGTTGCAGCAGGCATTCAGAGCAGACATTAACACACATTGTAACAGATTTAATCAGGTCCAAGTTAACACTTTTTCCAGTTCCCTGTGTCCTTTTCTAAACATTTGTTCTATCTGTTGAAGTTGAAAGGTTAAAAGCAGCTGTATTTTCTGCCTCAGGGACCAGGCTTCTGATACCCATGAAAGAAAATCGCTTCAAACCCTGCTCCAGGGTGAAGTCTTAGTGCTTCAGTCAGTCTCAGCAGTAGGGGTGCATGTTTTTGGTGTGCTCAGCTGTTCCCTGGGAACAAGACTGACAAAGCCCCATACTCTTTGGAAACATTTGCACATTGGGTTGTGCCTACACCAGTAAAAGCATCTCAGTGCACCTGCATGAATGCCAAGAAGGGGATGTGAGTGCATCACCTTCCCCATTGCTGGTACAAATCACCAACAAGCTTGTCTCAAAAGGGTGAAATGGTGCAGCTCCTTCAGTCATGCTCACTAGCCACACATGGCCAACGATAGCAACCAAGGTGTCACTTAGCAGCATCTTACCGATTCCGTGTTTTCTGAACTCCTTCACCACTCCAAGACTTAAGATGTAAGCAACTTGAGTGTCCACAGGAAAATTCGAAGCTAGGATGTCTCCATCCTGAGTAGAAATATAACAAGTTATTTAGTAGGATAACTGGGGAGGCACAGGAGAAGGCAAAAATCCTGTTCCAGAACATCTGAAAACAAGGCTACAGCAGGAAACTTCACTGAAGTCTTATCTGAAGCTTCTGGAAAGGAGGTGGGGAGTTAAAAAAAACAAGCACGGTCCCTTAGGGGTTATTCCCACTTTCATACCATCTTCCCAGATGCAGAACACAAGTCATGATGTTTCCTTACTATATACGTTATTTGTGAGCTTAGGGACAGAATATATTTGCATTCTTTACCAGGAAGGATTCAAAGTGCCAATTCTGGAGTTACACATCCATGTCTAGATCAATCCAGCAACAGTCTTTATTGCCTGCACGCTCCATCTGAGCTTCGTGTCAGCTGGAGCTCTCTCTACTGCTGTAGAGGACAAGGAGCATGTTCTACAGGCTCAGTCGCCTGGAGCGGTGTCTGAATAAGCCCCTGGCTTTCAGCTTGGCTGGAACAAGAGCCTTTTGTTAGAGTTGCTGAAGATGCAGTTTCTGATTTTGACTAGCTTTGAGGTGAAGCCAGATAGCTAGAGTGAAGAGACTCATGCCACTCAATGCTCTCTGTTCCTACGAATGTTAAGATTATTGTTTAATCACAACACTGATGGCCTTTTAGAACTGATGCACTGCCTGCATTGCCCCCGCTTTTTTTAATCCGCTTGCCTATGCTGTTTTCCCTACACTAACCCAGTGGTCTTTTCCCATACTGTCTTAGAATCGTAGGGACCTTTAAAGGCCATCTAGTCCAAACTCCCTGCAGTGAGCAAGGATAGCTTTAACTAGATCAGGTTGCTCACAGCCCCATCCAACCTGACCTTAAATGTTCCCAGGGATGGGGCCTCCACTACCTCTCTGGGCAACTTGTACCAGTGTTTCACCACCCTCATTGTAAAAAATTTCTTCCTTATATCCAGTCTTCAGTGACCATCTCTTCTTCACCTCTCTGCTGTACTGTGTTGTCTCTCCTGGCTCCCAAGCTCAGTTATCCCTGAAGCCTGAGCTTTCTGCAGATAGGTTACCTCTGCTTTGTGTTTGAGACAGTGACTGTGTAAATGAAGGAGTTCCTGCAGGAAGTCAGAGGAGTGACTTGCCCAGCACAGCTAAGGAAGTTCAACCCTTACGTAAGAAAGGAAGGGGTTCGGTCTCCCACAGCTGCGCATACCTCAGGTTCTTAGCTTCTTAAATTAACTCAGGATAGCTCTTATAAGTGTCTGGATGGAGCGGGAAAAAATACCCTAAACAGGTCCCATTGCAGTTAACCATGGCAAGAGTTGGACTATCTCATAGGGAAGCATAGTTTAGTAGCATACCTCTTTATGCACCTTTGTTCTGCTCTTGATCTCTGCCACTATCATTCCCACGATGGAGCCCCTATATGTGGCTGCGAGCGAAAAGAACTTCTTGTTGGAAGTGATATCTCGGTACCATGAGTCAGGGTACCTGGGAAGGAAGAAAAAACAGGAATGTTTGGGGACACAAAGCCCATGGGAGCAGGCAGCGCCACAGCAAACACTGTGCTGAGACACTGCTCCACTGGAAATAGGCAGCAACATCTTCAAATGCCAGTCACTGGAACTGCAGCCCAATGTATTTTACAGGAGACCACGGGAGCGAAGCTGTACTACTGAAAGGGCTGTCTTTTGCAAAGACATACAGCCAAGCGGCTCAGCCATATGTCAATCTAAAGCTCTTTCTATGCTACTAATTTAGCTTATTCCATGAAATCCGGGTTAGGAAGTTATTCACCCTTCCCGTCTTAACTGCTGTATGGTACCAATGCACACCAAACTGCTGCTGTACCCCATTTGGTAGCATGGTTTCTTTCAATCGCACCTAAGCAGCAACGCAGGCTGCTCATGTAATGGCCTCCTGCCTTGCTAAAACAACCACATTTTCATTTCACATTCATTGCTCAGAGCTTTCACTTCCATCTTTAGCAAGTTATTTTTAAACGCAAGATCCATCTGCCCTCATCTAAGAGCGTAAGGATCTCATTAATTTGATACACATATGAAAAAAATTACTGCATGTTGGTACAAAAGGAAAAAAAATCACATCACCAGCCTCCAGCTCTCCTCCTCCTTCTGCAGCTACTAAAGGGAAACTAGCGTACGCTAATTTATTTCAAAGCAAGAGTTCAGCATGCCTTGTGTTTAAAAGAAATCTACAAAATCAAAATATTATGAATGCTTTTGCTGGTTTGTTACATTTTATGCAATTTTAATTATAATCTGCTAAAATCCTCTATAAACCTCCTAACTAAGCTAAAGAAAAAAATAATCCTTGAAGTCTACAGCTCTAGTTTCCCTGGATGCTCCAAGCCAGAAAGCTATTGCTGTCCCCCAGAAAAGCTCCTTATTTCCGTGCTTGTGCAGACACAAGCATTTACCAAATGGCGACCTGGGGAGCTGACCTGGGACAGAGAGAGATCAGCTTTAAGCCAGATCTTTGCCAGAGCTTTGGGAGCAACAGTGATCCTGAGGACACAGGCAAGTACTGTTCAGTCTCCCCTGGGACATTCAGACAGACAGACCCTTAGGTACAGTTGCTCGGTGTCGGTTTGGTTCAGCTCTGAGGGTGCTTTCTCAGCACACACTCCAGAACACTACTTTCTTTCACAAGCACAAGGGATGCTGTCCTTTTTCCTGGAGGTGTGCTCCTTTCCCCATCTCATATACAGCTTTTTCCAAGAAGCCGATCCACCCCCCTTAATTACAAAGCCCATTTTTCTGCCAAAATCTGCATACAGGAACTTTCTGATGACTTTAGAACCCCGGAGGACAGGCAGCAAAGGGCCGTTAACAGGAACGCCACCACAGGGCATCAAAGATTCAGAACCTGCTGCTATCTTAGCAACAGTCCAGATGGCTGCAGAGCCTTTGGTATCAGCTCTGAACTGGACCAGTGCAGCTTCACAGCATTTGTTTCTAGATCCCTGCCATCTCACACCCCAAACCAGTAACGTACTCTATTGGGAACCAGTCGCCACAGAGCTGTTTCACTGTGTTTATGTCATCGTGGCAAAGAAGACGCAGGTTTACGTCCGTAAGTGCAGTCGGGGGCACCTCCTCTGTCATTCACGCCTGCAAGAAAAGAAAGCACATTAAGAACGACAAAGGGCAGATTCCGACTCTCAGCTTTAGTCAGGCACCTGCGCAAAAGCGGCAGGAGGTTCTCAGTATCAATAAAGCTGTTTTTCCTAGCAGAACGAGTTTTCAGGAGAGATGAAGCAAAACGTGGCAACGTTAAATCCGAGAAGCAACTCGAAGCCCTGTTGCCCACAGGATAAGCACAGCTCACTTCTCGGCCTGACCTACTCCACCAGCCCTGCATCCGTACGCACCCCGCGGCGCTGCGTGTGGAGGAGCACGTGGCATCCACCACTTCCAAAAAGAGCTCAGGATGTGGCGTTAAATAAGCCAGCAATGTGCCAAGTGTACCTTATGATGCATGGAGCTCTTCAAACGTCTACGCTGACCGACATTTTGTTAAAACCAAACTGAACGAACAGCTTGAAAAGGAAGCACTGCCAGAAGAATATTTATGCCGTCCTCTTACACAAACCTGTCATCTCCAGTTAGTACGTATGCAGAGGAGTCAAATTCTACAAAACGTTAATTTTGTTTAACTTATGCCAGTGAAGCGAGATCCATTTTCATTTCCCCTCATGCCTGTGTGCTACAACTCCACGAGGGCTGGCTTTCCAACCCAGCTGAGAGCATTCAAATGCAGAAATCCCAAGATACCCTTTTCTTTCACCATAGCACAACCACAATCCTGCTAACTACGTAGACGACACTTACTCCAATGTCTTCAGCCTTTTTTAACAAGGTACCAGAGGGAAAGCAGCAAGTGGTAACTAAAGTGGTTGTAAAAGCATTTGTAGTGCAGACACGTGAATGAAGAACAGATCTGGAGAACAGGTTTTAGGCAGGACAAAGCCCCACGAGAGACACCACATGTACAGAGCAAATGAGGCAGCTGCAGGAGCCGGTCCCCTTTCACAGGCCACCTGCAGTTCTCCATCCCCAGCTTTGTCTCTCTCACTCCAACCCTCCTAGTCCCAGGTCAAAGAACCAGACCAGGATGCAAAGAACAACAACAACAAAAAGAAACCAAAAATCTGCCACCCTTAATTTAAAAAGTCATGTGGTTTTGGTTTTACTTTCTCTTCCCAACTTTAAGAGTCTCAAATCTTGGTTTTAAAACACTGAGTTATAAGGAAAACGCTGGACGCAGCAGCGCTTGCGTATGCCCTCCTGTTGAAAGGGATGCTCAGCTCTTCAGTGCTCTCACACGGAAGCTCAGTCTCGAGAAGGAATAGATTTAAATGTGCTCCCCACTGGACTGGACATGCCATTTGAGCAGTTTCAACACAAAAATCACATCACCTCCACAATATACTCTGTAACTGGCAAAGATGCACAAAAGGCGTAGGCACAGCAACAAGTTTGTTTGACAGCACACAACTGGGTGCTGATTGCTCTCCTAAGAATTTGGAAATACCTCCTTCCACTGTACCCCTAAGAAAAAAAACAGGCTAAGCTATAAAATCCACGTTCCACCCCCAAATTTCTCTTTTAAGGTACATATGCTAGCTTTCTTCTGCAATTCTCCTGAGTGAAGTGGTAGAGAGCAACTCCCAGTTAGCACAACATGATGAGAGTGGAGAGTCCCCAGATGCCGGGGTCCTTGGAACTCAACTTCAGTGCTGAGAGAGAGGTAATTAGCACCGCTAACGAGAACAACGTTCACCCTTGACTTTATCACACTCCCTCCAACACATGTTGTATGACTGGTCTGTGCTGGCTAGAGCAGTGTGAGCTCCCACCCCTCCATCCTGGACAGCAGCATAAAGCCTCTACGTGGCATCGGCCCGGACCTCCTAGGGAGGAAGGAGGAACTCTACCACTGGTGTGTGTGCAACCTGGAACACATCAAACAGCCAATATATCAATAGGAGGAAGGATACAATTAAGGTCCACTATTATCCAGAGAACTCTTTGCTAGCCCTTCTCCCGTGCAGGCAGAAAGAATGGCGTAAGGCTTTAACAGAGCAGGGGTCCAAGGGACTTCTCCTACAGCTCTTGAGAAAGATGAAATGGGGCGGGTTTCTTCAAGCAAGGAATCCTTCCCAGACATAGCATTCCTCCCAGTGACTGGGCCTACATATTTCCCTGAGAAGGGCATCCGAGGGGATCCGTATATCGATATGAATCATTTGTTCTTCCCCAAAGAAGTCCTTAAAAAGAATCACAGCAATTTCACAGCCTGTTCTAGGACTGTGGTTGCCTATTTACTGAGCAGCCTACAGCTTTCACAACCAGTCCAGATGCTAGTTTTAAAACAACATAAGTACCTAGAAAACCTGCAAAACCAATACTCCTTGCTGCTTTTAAAACTAATTTTACACTCCTAGAATTGGCTCAAGCCCTCTGAGGCTTGACTTTGAATCCATACCCTGTCACGGCAGCAAGCACGCTCTCCACCACCAGCCCCTGGTGACATTTTAACACGCCCTAGCTCTACCCATGGGGCCCTGAAGGAAGGGGGCACGTTCACATGCTTTGGCTGATCAGATCCACACCACTGCTGGCTGAGGTGGCTAATGCACAGTGGTGTGGACCCCAGTTCCACCCACATGCTCCTCCCACCCTTGCTGGACCCTTTGCTGAGCCATTGCAGAGCGGAGACCACCACCAGATCACGAAGCAAGGGCAAAATTATTCATAGGCCAGAATTGCTTGGCAAAAGCTCAGGTAGCGTAAGATAGGCTTCGGGGGGAAAAAAGAGGAGGGAGGAGTGACCAGGCACATACAGCAAGAGCTGCTTTGGCCACAGCAAAGCTCCAAGCACCAATACGTCACTTTGTTTAGTGGGCATTAAGCAGCACTCAGGTTTGCAACAGTGCTCTTTCTCATATATTTTATTTTTCTTGAGAAGTTTCGATGCTCCTGTAAGGCAACACCCCTTCTCAGTCAATACTCTCAGCATTAATAAATCAGATAGAGCCATAGATTTGCTAATGAGTAGAAAAGGCAGGGGCCTAGGAGCAGACTTAGGCAGCAGCTGCTGCAGGAGAGGCAGAGCCAGCACAGGATGCATTCTTGCGAGGATTAGTTCATGTTTATTTAACACTATATTCTCAAAGAGCTAGGCAAGCATTATGCATTATCCTGTAGCTGAAGCCAGCCTTAAAAAAGTAATCCAGGACTGTTTTGTTAAACAGGATAATACCCCTCTCCTCAAATTCTGAGAGCCCTTTCCCAGCACTGGGCGTGTTTGCAGTGGCTCTCTCCAGATGCTTCACATTATGTGACCCCATTTGATGCTCTTGCACATTTAAGGTAAATTTAGGACACCTGCCTGGCACTGTGTCCTGCCACAAGGTTTCAGGAGAGCAGACCTGTGCACCTTGCTCCCCAGCCAGGCATTGCTGCTGCCAGAGAAGCTGCAGTCAGTGGCTGCTATGACCAAGAAAGAAGAAATCCCAAACAAGTCAATTCTCTTCATACCCAAGTGACAGCCTCTGGCTCTTCACAGATATCTGGGCGAACACCCAAAAGCTGGGTCCTGGTCCTCTGCACAGCCTGTGGCATGCTGCAATTAGCAGAGCCAGAGTCCTGAACAAAAGCCTCAGCTAGCACAGTGATGAGGGTATCACTTTTAGAGTCCACGAGGGTATCACTTTTAGAGTCAACTTGGGTTTAGAGGACAAAAGACATGTTTGGAAGCATTAAGAAATAATAAAAGAACCAGTATAAGTGTTAAATATAACCCCAGGACTCAATGGAAGTTGAAAGGGACCTTAGGGGTTCAGTGGTAGCATAGCTCCACTCACCGCTGCAACACCGACAACACCAACTTTTGACCTCTGAGACCAAGTGGTGGTTGCTGTGAAACAAATGGTAGGCTCCAGCCGCGTGCAGTTAACTGAAGGAGGTCCACAGTCATTTCTGCAAACCCAAAGTGCAGTTACCTTGTTTAATATCTTTTTTTCAGGTGTAAGTCTTTGTTCAGGCGATGGCCACTGTCTGGGAAGTGGCATGGTTAACATCATCCACTGCTTCTCCACCTAGCGGGACACAGCGACCTCACCCTTTTGTCAAAATGGGAAACACTCGCTTAGGACGATTATAAAATGAGCCAACACTTTATGCTTATGAAGGGATCGTGCAGTTAAACATTTGAAAAAGCTCTGAGCACACTCCTTTCCAAAATACCGAAGTCATCAGTCAGTAGAACTAGAAACCGAGCATTTAATTCCCTCTCCTACACAACAAATTAATTAAAAAAAAAACTACAGGAAAGCATAAAGGTTTTGAGCATTGCTACTGGTCTTCTGCCTTGGTCTACTGAACCGGAGGAACCTGTCAAATACTCATTACAAGTATTTAGCAGTAGTGGAAGTTGGATGAAAAGAAATAGTATGTAAGTTACTAAATAAGCCAACTTAACATATAATTTTAAATTAAAGCATGTTGCAAGGCCTAAACTTAAAATTTAAAAATAACGTCATAAATCTTCAGCGTCAGTGAGCTTTAATGTATTAAAACGCAGCATTTCACAATTCTGTCTAAAAGGCAGAGGAGCCATTAGCTTCCAGCACCAGCCCAAGCGATGGCTAGGACTCCATGAATTATCAATGTTCACTCCACACAATGAGCCGAGTGCGGGTCCTGACATTTCTACCACCAGAACTTCCAGGTCCTACTGTGCAAAACTAGGTATTGGTTTGACTTTAGGTTAGCTACCAGGTGCAAGGACAGTTTCTTTACTTGAACTAGATGCTTCACAGCTAAGAAACCTCAACTCAGGCTTTTCTTAAGAGCAGGAAATGTTCTTTCACTCTTAGAGCTCTTGTATTTAAAAAAAAAAAAAACACAACCAAAAAACAAAAAGCCACAACCCCAAAAAGATAAAATCTACACAATACCGTATTTCTAGAGAAACTGAGGCAGCCACACAGAATCAGCACTCTTAATCCAAGCAGGTGTTCACACGCAAGACAAAGCCTGGTGCTTACCAGAATTTGGCAGGAAACTGCTTAAATGCGTTCGAAAAATCCCTCAAGCACTTCCATACCTACAAAAGCCTGGTTAAGTGATTCAACACGTTAAGATTTCCCTTGCTTAGCACTATTAGACATGTTTTAACAATGTTTCTGCCTTATACATCCTGTGACAAGGAGTTGGATGTAAGCAATGAACAACTGTAAGATGCCATTTTTATGAACTTCTATTTGGACTTCAACTTCCATCCAGATAGGTTCATGAAAATCCCAAATAAAACTTTTATCACCTAGCAACAAATATCACTGAATTTCCTAGCAGAATAAAAGCAAGGTAATCTAAGACTAAAGCTAAATAAATACTAACTAGAATAGTACACATACATAACTTCCAGTAAGGGGTGTACTGGCTTTAAATGTAGTGTTCACACAAAAACCAACGTGAAGGAATCTCCTTCACTTGCAGAAACAAAGCTGGACTGAATTCCA
Organism: Gorsachius goisagi; assembly: GCA_018403395.1. Taxonomy (NCBI): domain Eukaryota; kingdom Metazoa; phylum Chordata; class Aves; order Pelecaniformes; family Ardeidae; genus Gorsachius; species Gorsachius goisagi. The sequence goes on from BOSO01002056.1 coordinate 285,040, forward strand.
TCCAAAACTTTTACTTTTCAATTTAAATGCTAATTGAAATCAATTCATCCTGAACGGAAAGAAGCAAACCTGCAGGAAAGAATAAAGAAAAACAAGCACTGGCAGGCTATCGGATTTTTATAAAGTGATCCTACGATTCAGGAAGTACTGTCCCAAAAGACACATGGCCAACCACCCCCGTATTGCGGCCACCTCCGTCATTAAAGGATGCAGACCCTTATTTACTTGGGCTGAAGATTTTCACCTTCTGGAACTGAAAGCACTTTCTTCAAGCACGCTCCTGCTAGATTATTAAAAAGGATTATGTGCTGTCGTTCCACAGAAGGAGCAGATTAAGTTCTCCCAGACAACTACCAAGTACATGCCATGCAGGGGCCAGATCTGAGGAACCACAGCGATGCTAAACAAGTCTGCTCTGCAAAATTGGTGTGCGAGTTGGCCCTTTCTCCGGCTGTCAGGTCACGTCCCTCTGCCTACGGCTGCATGTTTTTACCCAGCATTTCAGCGATGGACATATGCACAGTAGCTGTATTTTACTTTGCATGAGCAGACCATCTGTTCGGCGTAAACACAGACTAGCAGATACTCCCTGGAAGATTTGCGTGCACGCACAGCAGGACAGAGCTGGATTTCCTTACGCCTGGTACCCTCGCTAGAGGAGCTGCTCCAGTGTCACCACCAAATCCTCACTTGCAACTTTGGTGTGGCCAGTCCTCAAATCCCAGCAAGACAAGATTTCCAGGGGAAAAAAAAAAAAATTTCAATGACACCTGGTATCCCCTTCTCACTTGTAAATAAATAGGATCAAACAAAGGCCAGACAGAATTTTAAGAGCTACTCAAAATGCAGGACAGGCGCACGTTAGCTGTGACTGAGCATCACTGTACTCAAAACAGACATGAACTCTGCTATTGTCTTGGGAGTACCGCTTCAAAAGCGCCAGTGGGAGTTTTCACAGCTGTAAGTCTCTCTACCTTGTGCCATCTGGCACTGGGGATTTGATTTACATTAAACCATTCAATCTGAACCAGCCAAAGGTCTAATTCCAACAAAGCAGTCAAGATTTCCCTTCTGCATTTCACTTTAAGCTTACTGCATTTTTAGGTTACTGGTCTCGCAGGAAATGTTCCATACAGACACCCTTGTTACCAAGATCCTTTTATTTAATAACAATAAAATTGCGACTGGATTTGAAAACATTAGGAATTCATTACTAAGAATCTCAAAGAGGTTCTTCTAGGACTTAGGGCAACATTATCAAAGCAATAGGAGCCAAATTTTTAAAGATATTTAAATACTTAGCTTGATACCACCTGGGTACTACTTCAAGTCTGGCCATAGAATTAAAAAAAAAAAAAAAAAAAAAAAGGTTGGAAGGACCCTTCAGAGGTCATCTGATTTAACCCAACTTAGATCAGGTTGCTTGGGCCCACAGTCCCACGTAAAGTCAGTGAGGAGCAAATCTCTTCGCCCTGCCTGGGAACAGACAAGTTTCTTTGCACCCAGAGGTGCAATGGGAATGCTGGGTGTTAAATGTGCTCCCTGCACCCATACAACCACCTCTGCTACGCGTGCAAGACAAGCACACCTCTATATGCTATTCATTACACTCTATTTATTCCATTTAATGCTCCTGTTCCTTCCAGGGATCTCATGCAGGTTCATTCAGGGCAAGCAATAAATAAACCCCAGAAGATGTGGTTCTCCTTGTTTCTGGTATGTTATGCAAACTGATGGAGCTTGGGGTTCGCAGTCACGAGCAGAATGGTGATCGTTCCACCTTCATTCCTGTACCATTCATCACATCCCATAGGATCACTGCCCAAAACTGCCGTCACTTAATTCCCTACATTAGCAGAAGCAGGTGCTTGGAGGACTGATTTTGTGCCTTGGTCTGAAAATAATGTAATTATATGGCTGGAAACAGGCTCTGATGCTAGATCACATCATTTCACAATAGCGTATCACACCTTTTGATCCAGGCATTACATTTTCCTGTAATTTCTACCAGAACCACAAGCACTGAGCCCCTCGTGGACCCCTGATCACTCAGGGACACTTTGAGCTCCTCATTATTTCAACTCCTTCAGTAGCAGCTTCCATCTGTGCACAAAACTGCCCTCCTCGACCGGCTCGCCCTGCACAAACTCCTAGGCTGCCGCATCCTGGAGGTACCCTGTCAGTCCAGCCCAGCTGGGCCGATCCCAATTGCCTCCAAAGCACACCCTGAGCACTAATGAGCTTCTCTCAGGGACATCACTCCGGAAAAAGGATTTTGTCAGTGCCCAGACCTTCTTCTCCAGTAAATCTGTCCAGGGCAGCATGCCTGACCAGCACAACCCTGCAGTGGAAGAGGGCAAAAACCAGTGAGCTTGGGAAAGAACGCATTGTAAAGAAAGCTGAATTTATCTCAAAACCAGGGAGACTGGAGGGTAACCTTGGATTTAGATAAGACAGCTGCAACAGTGAATTGTCAGGTACCCTGAAACAATTAACAAAGAATAATGTCTTCCTGAGCTAGCCAGACCAGCATGGGGGGAGCATATACAAGGCTGAGCCCAAAGTATAAAAACCAGACAATTAATTAAGCAAACTCTGAAGAAAGCGAAGAGCCTGAGCTGGCTTCAATCTGCATATTCCTTCCCAGTGACTCTGGGCACCAAGCATCGTAAAGGCAAGGCTATAGAGATCAGTAACCGGCACCAAGTTTGTATTTGGATTCAACTGTACTGTATTATGCTTGTGCTGCGATTTCAGTATGGTGCTGTACACCCTGCTAAATCAAAATCCCGTGTAACAGCAAATATACCAAACAAGTAAATTTGATACTAAACCTATCTACAAGAGCCTGGCCAGAGCACATTGGACTCGGACAGCCAGGAAGGCAGCACTGTCGCACGCAACCTTGGAAAACCCATCCTGGCATTCAGCCCTCCTCCCAAAGGCTCACCCCATGCTGCTCAGCCAATTTTCCCTCAGCTCTGAAATTCTGAAAACATCATTCTAAGAAATGCACTTGCACTTTGTCCCCAGCTCCGCACTTCATTTTCTGTTATGCCCAGATTGAGGTGTGCACGCCACAGGACTAAAAGCCTGAAAGCCAAAAACACAGAATCACAATAATTAACACTTTGGCCTCCTGCCATGAAAGATTAGCATTTGAAACAGACCCCAAAAGGATATTAAGAAATGAGAGGGCAAAACGTAGTTCTACCTGCGCAGCAAGCAGCAGTTATTTATTTGAAATGAAAACACTTACTGTTAGTGAAATCCTTTTATACTTGTATCCCTGATCCTCTGCACACTTCAAGTTTGGCTTGTCAGCCTTCCAGCAGCAGCAATGTTAATGTTTTGCATGCGAGTCGCTTTCTGGGTTGTTCTTTTACCCTACAGCTCTAGATACATTACCGAAGCCGTGGATTCCACGGAAGCTGGTACCCAAATAAAGTGTCTCTAAAGCATACTGCAAAAGGCACGGCTTCCTGCTGCCCCAGATACAGCAATTCCTCCAGGGAACGGCGAGCAGGAATCTCTAAGAGGGTTTTGCTGTTAAATCTTTTCATGTTAAGACGCAGAAGAGAAAATCTGCTTTGTGACAGTAGCACTGCGGGGAGTTATAACCGAAGGGTCACAATAGAGGCACATTTACAACAAGAAGCTTGCTGGAGGAGAGATCTAATACCTTGCAAATGCTGAACACGCCAAGTTTCCAATAGGCAGCTGTTCCTCCAGAAAACAAAAAAAACAAACCTCAAACAACTCATCATACATGCAGGCCCACTGCCATTTCCGAATTAGAATAAACAGCTACACAGAAAACGTATGCAGTGACTAAAAAAAAACCAGCCAGAAATTCAGCCTAGTGTAGTACAAATACTGGGAGAGGGGAATTTGAGCCTGCCTCCATTTCCTAGATGCTGTCCTCATTACTGAGCAGCAACACCACAGCTGTCGATAAAAACCCAGTCCCTCTGCCTACACCATCACAGGAGACACTAACAAGTAACTTTTTAGAGGCTATTGCAAACAAGGTGCTTTAAAAAAAAAAAAAACCCACAAAAAAAAAAAACCAAACTTGAAAAGAACATTCCTTCCCTAACTGGCAGACAAGCGCCCCAAACTCACTCCTCTCCAAGATACCAAATTTAAAATTTGAGCCAACATGGCTCCTCCTCTTCCTTTTCTTTCTCAAGCGGTGTTCTCCAGCACGGGACACCCAGATTTGACTGAAAAAACCCACTGCGTCAAGCTAGTAGCATATAAAATGGAATCTGGCACAGATGTCTGCTCTTACATCCACAGTAATAACTTGAAAAGGAGAAACTAAAAACTTAATTAAAAGCTAACGTTCGAAAACTGAGCAGCTCCTGTTTCTACCCTTCTGTGAGGAGGAAAGTGTGGGTGGGGGGACATAGTATGAGACATGAAGCTCAAAGTCTTTTTGCAACACCCTGCATTGAAGCCATCATACATGCTGTGACTGGTTAAAAAAAACCAGGAAGACAGGAGTGATACCACTCTAATAACGATTTTAGATAGCTGAGCACCTCTTCTACAAACTTGAAAGTGAAATGCTAAGACAGAACCTTCTCTGCTGCTACACTGAACAGCTTAGCCCAAATTTAAAAGCATCTTAACATCACAGGAACAAAGCATAAACAGCAGCCGCTGGTACCAACTCACCGAAGGGAATTCCTGTCCGTTACCAAAGGCTGCCTCCAGCCCAGCAGCCTGTGATGAGCAGGAAGGCAGAGCCACGAGGACTTCTGAATCAACTCTGCAAATCACTCACAGGGAAGTCCCCGGGGTTGGTAGCTGTCATTCCTCTGGTATTCACAACAATGCTGTCATCAAGAGTCAGCCTTTGCAACCGCAGTTTCACCTGCTCACTCCATAAATGACGCTGGGAGTGGCTGGGGTGGGGGACGAGAGGCGAAAAACAGCCAGGAAGAGAGAGGGTGGGTTCTCAGGTGGCAGGACCAGTTCACATCAGACAATGGGCTAAGATACCAGCACCAACTCACTGACCAGCTTATCAGACTATACTGGCCCAATACCTATATTTATAACACAGCCCCCCCTCCCAAAAAAAAAAACCAACCCAAACACTCCCACGTGCAAATAAAGGTCATCCATATTGGGAAAGAAAGAACAACAGACATGATAGAAGTACCAGACTACATTAACAAAAATAAATACACATACTGTGTTAAAGGCTCCTTGAGCTCCCAACTACAAAAGACCATTTTTCTGAATTCCACTGGCAGTTCCCACAACATTTCATTACATCTGAGGCCAGCCCAGATACCAAAAGACATGATGCTACCCCTCTGGTTTCGGAAAAGAAATGAAAATGATGAATGTCACAGGTTTCAAGAGGGCATTCACAGGACAGCCACTTACCAATTACTCAGACATGTGAAGTCAACTTGCTTTAAATACATCAAGGAACCAGCCGAGAGAAACAAGAGCAGCAGCTACTTCAAAGAACAAACCCACGTATTAGAACAACACTTACATGCTACTGTATGTTTCTTTATTTGCTACCAGGCATACGAGGACTAATTAAAGCACCAGCTTACAAGACATAACAGAACTACTGTTTTAAATCTGCAAGATTAAAACCATCTACTTTAAAAGCCTGGTATCAGGCAGTACCTGGTATCACTGCTTCTGATGGGGGTGAGGCTGCTCCAATGTTACTTTGTAAATTACGAGTTCGCGCTCTAATTACAACACTTTGAGAGAGAGACATGTTTTAAAAGAACTTCACTTCTGAGAAATCTGCTACAGTTTATTCATACAGTAGATTTATTTATTACAAAAAAAAAAAAAATACCATGCACTAGCACTCCCCCAGAAGCTACCAGGAGCGTCCCTTGCAAAGGCTTTTGAGGAAACTAAGCTGGGCTAAGGAGACTCTATGGCAGATTAAAAGAAAGGAAGCAAATCTAGGATGAATCCATAGTGAAAAGAGATTCCAGCTATAATCCGTTCAGCAGATTCATAAAAACTAGATGGGAGAAGAGATGAATACATACACAACAAAAATTGATGATCCTTTGGGATAGGGCGCAGATTTCCAGGACAGTAAAATCTAAAGCTGTTCACAGTTGTAGAAAGCTCTCGCGATGCCAAAAGACTAATAAAGTGGCAGATAAAAGTCTCTAAGTTAGTAGATAAAAGAGGAATGCAGGTTGGAGAAAGGCAAACGTTTCCAATTTGTGTTAACCACTGCAAGGGGAAAAAATCCACGCTCTCACAGCAAGTTCCCCGAGAACATCAGCTTGCTGCTCAGCAGCAGTCCAAATAGAACACCGGGAATTATCAGAACAAGCAGAGGGAGAAAAAAAAAAACGCACATCTAGAAAGCCTTTGGTCTGAGCTAGCGTGCTCCTCCTTATGTTACATATATTTAATGCCTCTATATATCTGTTGATAAAAGATCAGACACTCAGCCACATTCACGCGGTTCTCAAGAGCAGAGATAATAGCTGCAACGAGGGGCCAAGGCTCAGGGTTGCTCACTGCGGTCACCTACCACAGGCTAGCTGATACTGGGAGGTGCCATAGTGCAACAAAGAGAGGATAAACTACAACAGATACAGAGCAGGCAAACAAAGTGCAAACTCAACAGAGTAAACATAATTAAACCAGCTTGCTACAGGAGATTATAATAATTTGAAGCCTATAATCAAGAGCAAATGTCTAAGATGCATGCTTTAGTTTGTGGCTGGACACAGCAATCCGGGTGGTGAGGACACCAGCCTTAGTCACTCTGACAGGACACGGGAAGAAGCAGCCTCGGCAGTCTGAAACTCTCCAAGACGCTATTTTCGCCATATAGATCGCGTAGGTATAACCCACCGCTGCGCAGCTCGAGGAATTGGGCACAGCAGCTGGAATGCTTCTGGCAAAGCCACCGCGCCTGGCGGGAAGCGCTGTGCCGCAAAGCCTTTGGGACAACATTTAAGGCTCCATTTGATCAGCTGCAATTAAAACCTCAAGATATCCCCTGCAAAAACACTCTGCTGTCAGCCTGCTTAGATATGAAGTAAAGCAATGACTTTCTCTCCGCTGAAGCTCTTACAGGCTGGTTCAAACGGACGCAATGCTTCCGTAGGGAAAAGGACGGAAAAGCTAAGCTGCTGTGGTGTGTGTTAGGTTCGAGCCAGCTGGGGCGGTTTGTGAGCCGTGACCCAGGCTGTCAGGAGACAACAGAGCAGCCGGGAGAGCCAGAGCGGTTTCCTGCGCAAGGGAAAGAGGTGGATCTAGCGATGCATGACATATTCCCAGCCCTCCCAAGGGACACTCTCCTACAGAGGAAGAGGAAATGGAGACGTCCTCGTTAATGCTCCAGACCCCTCTGCGCTGCTGGCTGAGCCCCCGAAAACACAACTCGGAACGCACCAAGATTAGGAATAGCCATAAGCATAGCCATGGGACCTCCCGCCTCTCCACCAAAGCCAAGGAAGGAACGGTCTTCTCTCTTGGCACCATCGCACCCAAGCACGGGGCGGTGCCAAACTGACTCCAGCTGGAGTTCGGGTTCTTTTGCTAATAACCCAAAATGACAGAGTTTTTCCCCCCGTCATGTTGTTTCAACCAGGAAGCAAGTCAACGCTCGCACGGTTGCCCCGTAAAACCCGGTCACCTGGGGAAAAACCAACCAAAAAAAACCCCGAAAAGACGCATCCCGGCAGCAGCCGGCCCTCCGGGACGGCAAACCCCGGGGAGCACCGTTGCGGCCTAGGAGCGGGGAGGAGGGGTTGCCATGGCCCCCCGCCTCGGGCCCGTCCCGGGCGCAGGTCGCCATGGCAACCCCGCCTCCCCGCTCCGCGGCGGAGCCCCCCGCCGCGCTTCCCCGCTCACCTCGGAGGGGCGGCGGGCGGCGCCGCGGGCGGGCGGGGGAGCTCAGCGCATACCGGGCGGCGGAGGCGGGCGAGGGAACCGGCGGCCTCGGCGGATAGCGGCGGGCACTTCCTCTCCCCCAGGCACAGCGCAGCAAGACGCCTTCCCATAGGCTATCCCCATCACGTGACCGGCAGGGGAAGCCGCGCAGGCGCAGAAGGGACGGTCCCGCTCCCTACAGCCACGTGGGCAGCCCCCGCCAGAGCGCGAAAGCAAAGCTGGTGATTAAAGGGGGAATTTTAAAATTCGCGATAGATCCGCGAGCACGAAGGCTAGGGGGCCAGCACGTGGGTCGGTCACGCACCTCTCCCACGCTTTCCACAGTGCGAGGGGCATCCCGTCACGCTGCCGGGGCTTGATGCCCATAATGACTCTAATCCTGAAATTTTAAGGTTTTTTAGGTTTTGGTGTTTTTTTCCCTTGTCCTTGAAGCTCTACAAAGTGAGATGAGATAGGCTATTTCACTTGGAAGCAACCTGCAACGATCATCTAGTCCAACTGCCTGACCACTTCAGGGCTGACCAAAAGTTAAAGTGTATTCTTGTAACATTATTACAAATTTGCCTTCCCTTTCCAGAGAAGGGCACACACAATTTCCTTCTCAGCCGTTTCATTCAAATCACGTTTTCACAGCTTCCATCTAATCTGTCCTATTTTTGCTGCCAGCGTGCAACCAGGTAACCCCAGCCACCACATCTCCAAGGAGGAGGATGGACAGCCATGGAAGTCGCTGTAATAAAGTCACTAACATAGACAAATGACCCTTCTTTCTCACTTTTTCACTCAGCAGAGGGGGGCTCAGAGCATCACAACATGACAATAGAGAAGAGCTCAATGAAAGGGGCTGTACAGCGCGTTCTGCCGCCCTTCCGCAGCCGCAGCGCCTCACTTGGGGCTGGTCAGCACACCGCAGCCAGCCCGTGGCC
>BOSO01002056.1:293911-318439 GCA_018403395.1 Gorsachius goisagi
AGCCTGGAGGGTGACGGGTCACTGTGGCCACAAAGGGGTTTTGTTCCCTCCCTAGCACCGGCCTAACGAGTCGGACCTTCTAATTGCTGTTTGAAAGAAAGTGGCAGAATTATCTGATGCTTCTTAAATTGTTTCCTTTAATAGGAAGTGCTGCTTTACTCTACCTTGTGCTTTTGAAACAAACGTTTGTGTTCCAAAAATATACAGTGTGGGCATACTCTGTAGCTATAGATACAAACATTTACAAAGAAACGAGCAGGCTGGAGCGGACGAGCTTGAAAAAAATATCACACTTTTCTTTCTGGCCCTCCTAGAGCAAAACCAGCTGGGCTCAACGTGCCGTAAACAGATCAGGGCTGCTGAAAAAACCCCACATGATTGAGAAATATCCATACCCTTGGTGAATACGAAACAATGTGGATCAAAAAAAAAAACACCTCAAAACCTTCCACATGCTGCAGAGGTTTGGAGTTACTGTTGCCTCTTCCCACACCCTTCTTTTGTCCCTGTGATCTGCATCTACATCTGCAACCCACATCCAAATCAACTGCAGCCTACCTGCCTGTGTCTTCTCTACTGCCAAAGGGCTGAGCCCTCCAGCGGGCACTGCTCAGCTTTACACCAAAGAGGAAAATGTGGTTCCCGAGACATTTGGTTTCATCTGCGAGGCTTCCTCAAACTAAGGGAAACTGTGTACACTCTACAGTCTTAGCATTTTAGCGAATAGGTCGGTATGGGAATGTCATTCCTGGTATAAAAGTTTGTACAGGGTGAGCTGGGAGTGCTGGATGAGCCGGGAGCGCAGGGTGTGCGGCGTGCGCAGGGTAGCCCAGAGGAGGAGTATGGATGTGAGGATAAAATCCTGGTGGCAGAGCGCCGTGGGTCGGTTGCTGTACCGGACCTGAAATCACCAGCTGGAGCAAGCTGTGGAGAGAAATTCAGACAGGCATGAGGATTGTTGGGAGGAGGCTTGTGTCGTGGCTCTCCCCAGCCCACAACAGCCTGGCTCTAAGGACAATTCATAACCAACACACAGCGCTGCTGAGAGGCAAGAGGACAGTGATTCAATTATGACCTTTGCAGCTTCCAGCAGACTCTTTTTATTTTTTTTTTAAAAAAAAAAACTTGGTTGCTCTTTGCAAAGAGGCAAGAAGCAAAGTGCGGTTAAGTTTAAACTAAGGTAAAACAAGCAGGGAGTTGGGGATGGGACAACTTTGGGACAGGTTCCACACTGTAATTTCACTTTCCCTCGCTGTGCATTGGTTCTAACACAGACTGGGTGAGATCATCTATATGGTGGGAGTCACTGAAGTCTCCCTTCAGTCAAGAGTCCAGTTTGCAAGGGAAGAAGTAGCCAGCACTATCACCTTTATCCTTGCGCTAAACTGTGTGAATAAAGGCCAACTTCCCAAAAGTACACACAAATTTTTAGAGGAGATTTTGTCTCAGCAGCCCTCAGGTGGGTGTCTTGGAATATGCCTCAAAACCAACACAGCTGTAGAAAGGTCTCTTACTTGTTATGCGGTAGCCTGGAGCACACAGTTCTCAAGTCATCTGAAAGAGGACAGAAGACATAACAATAAGGGTAAAGCAGAAATTAGAGCAATTTTCCTCTCCTCTCTCCTTTCTAGGAAAATGAGATTACTGAAAAAGCTCTGCTCATCAACAGATCCAGAATCCTATTCTCAGGCCAAAAAAACTTCCATAGGAGAGAAAACGTTTCTCTACCTCACCAGTCATTACCACAGCTTTTTGCACTTGATGCTTTATTGTACGTTCGACATTTAACCTACGCTGCCATGTGGGAAATGCAGCCTCATTTCAAGGCTTAGTACAGAATTTGCAGTATCTATATACTATCAAGAACTAAGACGTAGGAAATACAAGACATGACTCTGCCCACTGAACAGGGCATGATGAGAAACGCATCAGGTGAAAGCAAGGCAAAGCTTACCCAATACCTGTTTTGTGTTGGTTTGGGTTTGTTTTTTTTAAACAGTGCTAGTCTAAATAAAAGGTTGAGGGTTGGGGTTGTTTTTTTTTTTGCTGGGGTCTACTAACTAAAAATTGCACCTTTTTTACCATCTTAATGTCTTTTCCAGAACATTTCTTGGTAATATCTGCAAGCCCCACTCCTTTGTGAGCTGCTCCCATCTCTTGGTCTCATCCAAGGAATACTTCTTTCAACCAGATATTGATGAACACTTTGTATTTGCCCCTCCAAAGCAGAATAACTACAACTGAGGTATTTAAAAACATACCTATTGCTAGAGTCCTTTCAGGAATAGCTTAAGAACAAACTCCCTGCCTTTGTAGTGAAACATATCCCCAAAACACTGAAATAACTGGTATTTCAGCAGCTACTTGTACTTAATTACTTTCCACTTCTACAGTGGAAATTAATTCTACTGAGCAAGTGCTCAGAACGTACCAGGCAAACAGCTAGGAAAAAACACACAGCCAAAATAAGCCACCAGCTAAAAACCCGCCACTTCTCTGCCTGTTCTTACTACACCCAGAGCTACTTTATGGAAGATTAGAAAGCATAACGCTGATATTTGACCAGCAGCACTGGTTCACCCAGGGCAAAAACCTCAGGCAGCTGCTGAGGCAGAGGCTGCTCTCCGCAGCCAGGGTCTGCACTAACTGCCCGGGCTTTGGGGAGCTTTGACCTTTCTGGTCGCACCACGAATCACCTGCTTTCAAGAGAATGTATCAACAAAACAAAAAACCAGTACGTCTGGCTGACCCTGTGCTGTGTTAAGGCACTTCCCTTTTTCAACTCTGCAGGTCTTTTGGAAAGACCAGGAAAGACAGACGAGTGCCGCATTAGCAGGCTGCTTCACTCAGTTTAACTGAAACCGTACACACTGTAACGGGGTCTCATTACAGGAGAGCTGAAGGCCCAGAAGTTCCAGATGAACAGGTTTTGTTTGCTTTTTAAATCCATTGTCTAGCACACCCACCCCATGGTTTATCTACTTCACGGTAAACTCCGAGAAGTCAAACTAAAACACAATTAAACAATGCCTTTTAAATAGCTACAAGCAATTCTGAGCAGGTCAAATTTGTCCCCGTGTCGGACACCCAAATATAACTCCCTTGTTCACACTGCAAGGTAGAAGATCAATTCTCCAGCTCTGCAAAGCAATGCACCAGTCACCTGCATCAATGATCTCTCCTTTCTTACTCCCCATCCAGTTATTTTTCCTGAAGTATTTCCTGCACTCTCACTTCCCAAGAGCGGCAAACTACTACTACTGCTGTGAACACATTGACCCTTATCCTCCCCATTCCAAAACTCCCTCTTACAACATCCACACACTGGAGGAAGAAAATCCCGTGCCAGGGTCTCTGCCAGCCCCACCAACAACTTACCTCTAGTGCACAGGAGCGCTCCCGATGCCATGGCCACTTGCAAAGCCTGAGCCAGTCTGTCTAGAGCCAGTTCAATCTCTTTGGATGCATTGAGAGGATTGAGTTCGTCAGATAGTCTGTTAATTTCCTCAACGAGCGGAACCACGTGATCAAAGGGTACTAACCCCAGGCGCCCATAAAGGTTCTTCTCCGTTAAATGCCCCTGAAGCATCATAAGAACCTGCAGGACGCTCAGATGCAGTTTGGAATACAGCTGATGGCAATCTCTGTCTTCTCCTGAGGTCGAGTCCTTGGCAATTTTGCTGGGAGGGTGTCCATTTGAGAGGGAGGCTTTCTTCTTCCTTTTGTAAGCCAAGGGGGCCTTCACGCACCAACGGATCAGTCCAGTCAGCGGGGTGAGTTCTAGAAACCCTATTGGCAGGTTGGCTGCAATAGGAGTGTTTAGAAAGGTGATGAGGATCAAGCGGGGGTCTTCAAAGATCCAGGAAACAATCAACTCGAGCAGATCCGAAGGAGGGATGAGGTCATCTGAAGATAGGAAAGATATTATGGAGCAAGCTGAGCCTTGCACTGGAGTGCAGGACGGCACAGTCTTTAATTAATCTCACACATACACCCTTCCCGCACTGTCACAATGATAATTTCAAAACCTCCCCAGTTCAGCTCGTTTTTCCCAGACACCAAAGGCAGGTCCTTGTTTGGCCCAGGGAAGACACCACTGTGTTCCTGTCAACTTCACCTTCTCCACCACCAAATGCCAACATTTATCCCCTTTCCCAGCAAAGCTTCTTTTGCCATTTTCTTCTCTCCCACCCATCATCTGCTCACTTCTTCTCTAAACTCAGTCTCCATTTACCCCAGGAAGTACAATGGGAAAGGGAACAGGAAAAACTTGTTGACACTTCCTTCTCTTCACCCCATTCCCTCAACTCATTTCCTTTAAGACTTACCTAAACAAGCAAGTCTTGTGGAAAAAACTGAACGCAACAACACGATCGCACAACAGGTAAAGGATTATAAGATTATGTACAGCTTCAAGTAAGAAGCGAAAGGTGGTCACAAACTGCAGCTTGACTACAGACAAGAGAAACATCGACTTCACAGTCATCACACACTGCCCTGCCACAGGAGCAGGCTACCGGACTGAGCGACGCAATTCCATTGCGCATTGTGTATAGTGTTGACAAAGGGCTCAGCACAGAGCTACCTAGTTAGGTCTTTTGTACCTGAAATGGCTTACAGGACAAATCATCTGAACTACAGAATTACTAATGTGCACGGGATGCAGAATCGGTATTTTCCAGTTTTTAGCTTTTCTGAAACCTCTGAGTATCACAGATACTGCTGTTTGTGTGATCGACTCCTGTCCTCAGGACCTGGAGGAGAGTGCCCAGTTACAGATCGCTCTTTGAAAAGCAAGCTTCCTGTTCTTGTGTCACCAGTAACATCCCAAACTAAGGAATTAAAAAAAATTACTTGCTATAACTCGTGTTTGCTTTCTGACATGTCTTTTAACTAGTTAGATGAACTTCCAAGTGGTTTCACAAAACAGATATAAAATACTGAGGAAGAATATGCTATGGGCTCTATCAAAATTTTTATTTTTAGAAAAGGTCCTTTTAAGCCTGCTCCTCTCTCTCTCTCTAATGCCAAGCTGCTTATCTGGAGAAGAACATGCAAAACATTTCCTTTATTGATAACAAAGGGTATTTGCTTTTTTGGTTTATATGTGATGTGGGTATTTAGTGTATGTTGTTCCCTAGGCTACCCCGAGTCTCTCTTGCTGAGTAAAGGTAAATCAATCTTATTTTAGATACCTACATGTTTCTACTGTCTGAGCAACGACCACCTGAGACAGGTTGTATCACCAGCCTGCAGTTACAAGAGCACACTGGAGGTACACCATTGATTGCATTTCTTGTCACTGCTCAACAGAAATCCTGCTCCCACTTGCAAACATTCAGAATTTGCATTTTCCCCCCTTTTTTGGAAGGAATTGTACTGACAGAGCCTGTACACTGGGCAGGTGACACACAATAGGGAGGCCAAACTGCCCGGCCCATGCAGATCAGCTTTCACTCCCAGAGCCGCTCAATCAATAAGGTCCTTGTGTCCTTTGCCCTCTGTGGGGGACGTTGCTCTTTGCGTCATGTGTTACCTGGCTGCTTCTCCAGCAAAGACTCTCCCTTCAGCCACTGCATAGTTATTTTTGTTCTCACCTCAGTGATAGATGAGGCAACAGCCACACCCCTGAGCTACTTCTGGCAATAATTACCTGGTAACAAGCATCTTTAGAATTTCTGCAGTTAATTCGCTTGCAACAGTTAATTTGTGTTGCATTATTCTGCATCTCTTACTTCGAAAGACAGGGCTTGAAAACACTTACCTGAAGAGAGGTCGTAGAGTGCTGTGACAGATGTAATGAACTGGCAGCAGAAGCGAGGACTGGCACTGAATATCTGCTTCAGTGTCTGGATGGACCCTGGCACCAAGTTGCAGTAGTCATCAACCAAGGCTCGGGCTAGCCTCACGCAGTACACAGCAGGGGTTCGCTGCCAGGGTGCGGGACGGCACACAAGGAAAAGCAGATTAAACCCAATCACAGAAAGTTCTACAGAGCAGACTTCAAAGTTTACATTGCCCAAACATTCTGTCTGCCCACCCCACCCAGCTGCTTTACCATTTCAACATTTGTGTTTCCACTTTCCCAAAATTAAAGCATGTTTTCTCTCTCTCTCTGTGTATTATTCACTCAGACAGAAATAAAATTACTATTTCACAATATTAAAAGACGGTGATATTTTGTGTTTACAATGCCTGCAATTTAAAATTATAGCCTTTTACTTCAATATTTTGACTTAAACAGTGAGTTTTTTTTTTTACTTCAACAGCACAGTTCTGCAGTTCAACTGGTTCAGTACCAGAAAAAGTAGCTCAGTAACCTCTCAGTTATGCTTGACATTTTTAACATGGAAAAATTTCTGTGCAATCCACATGTCACTTCAGAGCTGTGTCCTGCAAAAAATCTACACCTTCTTCTGCTATCCCCTCCTCCTCTACCAAGGCTCATCAGGTGGGAGAAGAACCACCCCACATAAACTTCCTCGGTTTGCCTCCTACCACCCTTCCCTCCCAGCACTGTCTTTCTGCTCTTCTTCCCCTTTTGTAAAGTAGATGACTTCTGCACATCCCACAAAGGCAGCAGGAACAAAGATGTGCTTCCCAAGGTCTACAGTGGGGAATCTCAATGGGAAAGGAGGATATATAGGAGATCCCTAACATACTGCATGCATGGATACGAGTACCAGACACAGGTATTTTGTGCCCAAATCTCAAGAGAGGGGTTTGCCTCTTCTGCCACACCCCAACTTGCACATGAGGGACAGTTTATTTCCCAAATTCCAGAGTTGGCTTCTTTGGGCAATGTGACTACAAACTGCCCTGGTTTTGTTCTCTGTGTCAGTCAGCCCCTTTCGATATGCTGGGTGGGGGGAGGAAATCAATAGAACTTTCACCCACTGTAAAAATCTCCAAATTTTCTTCTGCCAGTGCAGCACACAGATGAATTGGCAAAAGCTCTACCTTTATGCTGGAGCAAAGGAATGGACATGAGCACAGACATGGGGTGAATGCAGCTGCAGCAGCCAGCTGTTGTAGCATCTTCAGCTGCCACAGAGGAGCAGCTGACTGCAACCGGCTGTCACTGACTGTTAGGTGACACTCTGCCTCAGTTCACCCGTACCCATCACAGCACCCTCCCTCGCTCCTTCCCCTGCAGAGCAGCTGTACCTGCAGCCAGAAGGCAGCACATTCCAGAACTGGAACCCTGCACACAGCCACTGCCATGGAAACCAGCTTTCCTAGCAAAGCCATCCTGCTGTCATCTGCTTTGTTTCCTTGAGGGCTGAATAGAGATGAGAAAATGATCTGCCGGACTGAATCCTTGGTCTGCTCTTGGAAATAATTGCACATGATCTCAAGGAGCTGAAGTTCCTGAAGTGAATTCAACCTCTGAAAGAAAACAAAGGCAAAGCTGCAAAATATACCAGGGCTCTTGAAGAATCGAGAGAGCTGCTTTGGTGGAAGACAGGAACAGTAAAGGCTGAGAGCTTCTCCCAGGTGTTAGAAACTTGATCTTTATGTACAGCACACACATCCAAGCTTCCCAAACCGCTGCTGCATTTACCCACTTGCACAGAAAAGCTCTAGGTTGTATTTGAATGCTTGGATACCCAAGGCTGGTGCTTGCCATTCCACCCACAAACTGAGAGATAAGACCGACAGCAATACCACGGTGAAAAATATTTCTTCCCCCTCCAAATAACAGCACTAAGGGCACCACCGGTGGCCTAGTGGGGGTGTCACGGCTGGGCCCAGCAGCCCACCGGGCCGCAGGCCCACGCACCCCGATTCCGCAGCAGCTGTGGCTTCTGGGCGCTTCTCCCTGGGAGTCCCCCCCCGCAGCTCCAGCCCACACCCAGCCAGCAAAACCCCCCGGGGCAGCCCAGCTGCAGTACCATGAGGCTGCGGGGAGCCCCCAGGGGCCTCGGGCCACACCTCTGTCGGGGAGACCAGAGCCCCGGCCGGCCCCCGGGGCCTCGCCCGCCAGCCCCCCCCCATGGTCCCCAGCCCCCGGGACACCTGCTGGGCCTCGCCCCCCGCAACCGCCCCGCGGTCGGGGCCCACCTTGGGCGGAGCGCCGCGCTCCTTGGGGACCTGGAAGAGGAATTCCTCCAGGAGCTCGGCGGGGCCCTTGTCGACGAGGGGCAGCGGGGCGCTCTGCAGCTGGCTGCTGAAGTAGATGTCCAAGTGGTACAGCACCTCCTTGGCGGCGCTCAGCGCGTCCCGCCGCAGCAGCGAGTGCCGAATGTCGCTCATGGCTCCGACCCCACCGAGACCGCGCACACACACACACACACACACACAACCCCGCTCCCTTCCCCTTCTCCTTCCCCTCCTCCGCGTCCCGACGCCCCTCAGGCCCGGCCCGGCCCCGCTCGGCGCGGCGCGGCCTCCCACAGCGGCGGAGGCGCAGAGCGGACGGGCGCTACGGCGGCCCGCGCCGGACAAAAAAGGGGCCAAGCGCGCCCGACGCCGGCAGCGCCCCCTGGCGGCCGCGGCCGCAACGGCGGGGGAAAGAGCGGCGGCGAGGCGGGGCTGAGCCTCCGGGAGCCTTGGGCTGGGGGGGGCCTGGCCTGGGCTGGGGGGCCCGGCCGGGAGCCTTGGGCTAGGGGGAGCTGGCCTGGGCTGGGGGGGCCTGGCCTGGGCTGGGGGCCTGGCCAGGAACCTTGGGCTGGGGGGCCTGGCCTGGGGGCCTGGCCTTGGGGGGCTTGGGCTGGGGGAGCCTGGCCTGGCCTGGCCTGGGGGCGCCTGGTTTGGGCTGGGGGGCCTGGCCTTGGGGGGCTTGGTCTGGAGGGGCCTGGCCTGGGCTGGGGGACCTGGCCGGGAGCCTTGGGCTGGGGGGGCCTGGTCTGGGCTGGGGGGCCTGGCCAGGAACCTTGGGCTGGGGGGCCTGGCCTGGGGGCCTGGCCTTGGGGGGCTTGGGCTGGGGGAGCCTGGCCTGGCCTGGGGGCCTGGCCTTGGGGGACTCAGGCTGGGAGGGCCCCCGGCCTAGGGCTGACCTGAGGGGTCTTGGCCTGGGGGAGCCTGACCCTGGGTGGTCTTGGCCTGGTGGGAGCAGGACTGGGGCTGGGGGGGGGCTGGCTCTGTTGGGGCTTGGGCTGGGGAGGGGCTGACCTGGGGCTGACCTGCGGAGGCCTGGCCTCGGGCTGACTGGGGGTATCTTGGCCTGGGAGAAGCCTTGCCCTGGGGGGTGTCTTGGCCTGGGGGGGCTGGCCCTGGGGCTGACCCTTTGGGGGGGGTCTTGGCCTGAAGGGAGACTGACCCTGGGGGGCTGACCTGGGGAGCTGCAGCCCTGCTGGGGAGGGGGGGTCCAGGCCCAGCCTTGATCCCACTGTGGGGAGCGGGGTGTAGGCCCTGGCCCTGCTCTGGTGGGGCTTGGCCCCAGGGGGGGCGCTGGCAGGGCCCCCCCAGCCCCTAAGGAGCACCACGCACTGCGGGGGCCCAGCCCAGCCCTCTTGGGAAACACAGCAGCTGCCTTTGGAGGCCGGGGAGCGCTGGGACATCAGCCAAGTGATGTGGGAGCATGTGGGGCGGGGAGCCACCATTCCCCAGCACCACATGGGCCCCCCCCCCCAAGGGACAGGACCTGCCCCAGGTGACTGGGGAGAGGTGCTGCGGTGGGGCCACGTCATTTTTCAGGACTCCTGGCTCGGCTCCACATCCAAAGACCAAAGCTGGTGGGGCCACACTGGGATGCACCGGCTGCGCTCAGCCCCCAGCACCGTCATCCTGCTGGTCCCAGCACACTCGCCTGAAACCAGCTTGTGGGGTGCCAGGTGGGAATGGTTGGTATTGGTGAAATAAATGCTTTCTAAGAGAAATCGTAGCTGGTGATGAGTGAGAGCTGCCCACGCCCCGTATTGGGGATTTGCTTACGCCTCGCAGATCTCTTGTCGGTGTTTTTACCAACTCGGGCACATTCTCAGCCTTACCTGTGGCGGGAGGTGTTGGCACTGGTTGAAAAGGTTGTTTTCTTCACTGAGGAGACCTTTATTTCTGTGAAAAATGCCATATGGAGCCTGCGGCCTTGCACGCTCCTTGGCTGGGCGACCACTTGGCAAGGTGAGCGCATCCCTCCCCATAAATGCAGGCGCGGCTCATTCCCCTTCCAGAGACCTTGGACGACACCAAAGGTACGTCCTGCTCCCCTCTCCTCCTGCACCCCAGGAGCTTCCCTCTCCGACATCACCTTCTCCAGCTCAGCTCAATTTTGCCGAGACGCTCTGCCAGGGCTGAGCCGGGGCACAGCTCACGAGCATCGCCCGGGAAGGATACGGTCCCTCTATAGGTCCCTCTGCCTGGGAGGCTGCGGAGGCTGCTGCATCCCCTGGGAGCGGGGAGGACTTGTGGGGCTTTGGGCAGTTTGTGACCAAATCGTAACATTACCAAATCGTGGTGTTATCAAATCGCCACGTTACCAACTGGAGGGGCTGTGGCGTTACAGATGGTAGCATTTGCAGCCATAGTGAGGATGGAGGTGGGAAAAGGCGAGAATTTAACTACAGCAACTGCCCCAGAAGAAAAAGCGAGCCCAGGGAGCAAGTCGTTCCCCAGGTCAGGCTTTGGGTGTGCCAAAAGCTGGAGCGTTTGCCGGTCCTCGCAGCCCATCTTATCAGGGCTCCTGGTGGAGCCAGGCACTCGGGGCACCTGGGCTTGGGCAGAGCCCAGGTCCCATCTGCTGGTGAAATATTACCCCGGGGAGCTGAGTACCACGGGAAATACTTCCCAAATGCCATTCCCCGTGGGTAGGAGCCACCACGCTGCCTCGGTAGGGTGTTCCAGGGGACTCCAGCCTGGGTGAGGATGGGGCAGGGGGACAGGGGGGGCAGGATACCCCAAATGAGGATGCTCCAAGCAGGGAAGGAGGTGGGGAGGGGTGCCAGGAGGGATCCATCCCTTGCTCTGCCCCAGCACGGCTGCTGTAGGGTCTTTTGGGTCTCCAGCGTAGACCAAGAGAGGGGTGGAAGAAGCACAAGCCAAGGGATCTTGGTGTCCCTGGCCACTGTTGCCCACCCCGGGCCAGGAGAGGTGTCCGGGCTGAGCACGGTGAATGAGGAAGTGGCTGCTCTGCGTCACCGTGAAATGCCATTTGCTCCTTTGCCAGCGAATTATCTGCTCTGGCTTCACGGGCGGTCTGGCCTCCCTCCAGGAGGGACATCCAGGCAGGATGAGGCCCCGCTTGAAGAAGGGACAAGGACTCAGCAGCTCAAGGCTGGAGCCAGGTGGCTGGCCAGGGGTTCACCATTCCTGGGTCCTGGTGGTTCCCTGGAAAATGGATGCCTCCCAGTGAAACCAGTACGGCCAGCAAGAATACCCTGGTCACCCTCCTCATCTGTACCAAATCCCCCTCCCAGCCGGGGCAGCTGAGCCCATCCCTGCCCCTCCGCACTCAGGATGGCAGCCTCGAAGGTGGCGCTGTCGCTGCTGGTTGCAGCTCTCCTGCTGCACGTGGCCACGACACTGAAGATCAGCGCCTTCAACATCAGGGTGTTTGGGGACCACAAGATGTCCAACCAGACTATCGCAGATATCATCGTCTCTGTGAGTGCTGGGGGAGAGGAGCGGTCCTGGGCCACTCTCTGGCCTCTGGGATGCAGCCAGCTTGGGGCAGTTGGACACTAGCTTTCTGCAGGCATCCATCCATACATGTGTCCATCCGTGCATCCACCCACCCATCAATCCACCTGTCCACACACCCCCATCGATCCACCTATCCCTCCATCCATCCACCCATCCCTCTGTCCATCCATCCATCCACCATCTCCAACCTTGGGCCATCTCCACTCTTTCTGGTCTCCAGCCGAGGACGGGTTGTGCTTGGTTCTGCCCCAGATTCCTCACTCAGTGCAGTCTGTGAGCAAGAAGTTGCAGGGATGGTGGGTGGCAGACAGATGGGTGGTGGAGGGTACTGTGTCACCCCAGAGTCCTTCCAAGTCAGGAGGACACCAGCAGAGGAGCTCCCTCCCTGGCTCTCGGGTCCCTACTGACCCCCTGTTGCCAGCCTGGGAGCCTTCAGAGCCCAGCCCAGGCACCCACGGGTGCCCCCATGAGCAGCTCCTGGCCAGGGGCAAGCAGCTCTGAGCTTGTCCCCTCAGATCCTGTCGGGGTACGACATCACCGTGGTGCAGGAGGTCCGGGACAGTGACCTGAGTGCTGTGAAGAAGCTTGTGGACCAGCTCAACAGGTGACCCCAATGGCATGGGGCGCGGGGTGCCTGCAAATGGGATGCCAGGACAGATCCTGGCTGGTGTCTTGCTGTGCCAGGGCACCTCTGTCTTGGACGGAGAGAACCCGCTGGGTGCTGGGGGGCACCGGGAGCCTCTTCTCACCCTCTCCCCATCTTGCTTCCAGCGCATCCCTGCACCCATACAGCTTTTTGAACAGCATCCCCCTGGGTCGGAGCAGCTACAAGGAGCAATACCTCTTCATCTACAGGTAAGGGATGCCCCCAGGGTCTGGCATCCCCCATGTCACCTGCTGTCACCCCCAGCATCCCCCAAAGGGAGGTGGGTACCTTTGGGGGCCCTGGCTGTGGCAGAAGCAGTGCTGAGGGGCTGCCCCACTCTCCTTCTGCAGGTCAGACATGGTCTCCGTGCTGGAAAGCTACTACTATGACGATGGCTGCGAGTCCTGTGGGACCGATACCTTCAGCAGGGAGCCCTTCATTGTCAAGTTCTCCTCGCCCACCACACGTGAGCAGAGCCAGTGTATGGCAGCACCTTGGTGGCACCGGGGGCTTCCCAGACCTGGCATGGGGTCCCCTGTGCGCGGGGCTGAGCCCAGAGCTGTGCCTGCCATTTTGGGGGGGGGTTGCACCCTGGAGCCCAGCTCAGGGACTCCAGGGGGTTCTTCACTGCTTTGGGGCATTTTCCCACCCATGGGTGCTCAGGGATCATGGGTCCCTGCCCAGCATAGCCAGCACTGCCTGCTGTTTCCCACCATGTGCTATCTCCCATCATCTGCCTGGCATCTCCCACTGTGCACTCTTTCCAGTTGCGTGCCATATCACCTCTCCAGCTGTTTCCTGTCGTGTCCCACATCCCATCACCTACCACCTCCCATCTTGTGCCACATCCCACCATCTGCTTCCTCCAGTTGTGTGCCATCTCCCATCACCTCCCATCACCTGCCGTCTCCCTTCATGTACCATCTCCCATCGTGTACCATCTCCCATCACCTCTCATCTCCCACCTTGTGCCATCTCCTATCCCGTGCCATCACCTCTACCTCCTCGGCAGCTCCCCAGGGTACACACGCTCCCATCTCTCTCTCATCCCCATCTCCTTCCCAAAACCAAGTTGGCTTGGAAAAAGTGATGGGAAACAAGCAGCAAACCCCAAACCACATGCAGAGAGATGGAGCTCCCAACTGGAAATTCCGGCCTGGAGGACAAGCAGACCACAAAAAGCCAATGCACCCTTTCCCTTCGGCAGCTTTTCCTGGCTGGTAGCTGGGACTTGGCCCAGGGTGGTCCCCGGGGTTCCCGCTCCCTTCCCGGGTGCTGCACCTGAGCTGGGGGCTGACAGGTGCCTGTCTGGCAGAGGTGAAGGAGTTTGTGATGGTGCCCCTGCATGCTGAGCCCAGAAGCGCGGCCAACGAGATCGACATGCTCTACGACGTCTACACCGACATTGTCAACAAGTGGGCGACTAACGTAAGCGGTGGCAGGGAGCTTGGCTCCTCCCTGGGGCAGCCGGCCAGGCTGGGGTATGGCCACCACACGTCCCAGTGGCCATCCTGGGATGGATGTGTCCCATGGGAGATAGCTCATACCCATCGGAGTAGGTGCCACCCCAGCAATGTCCAGGCAGGGAGCTGCTGGCTGGCTCCACTGTCATTACTGGGGGCTTGTCCCCCCATGCTGGGGAGCCCCAAGGGGGCTTCTTGCTGCCCCGTAAGATTTTAGGGAGCCCTTAATGCCCCGTAAAGTCCATGGGCAGGGACACAGCATGCTGCCCTGCAGAACATCCTGCTCCTGGGCGACTTCAACGCCGACTGCTCCTACGTGACCAGCGCCCAGTGGCCATCCATTCGCCTGCGCTCCCTCGATGCTTGCGAGTGGCTCATCCCCGACAACACCGACACCACCGTGGCCAGCACCACTGACTGTGCCTACGACCGGTGGGTGCTGTGGTGGTGGCACAGGGGCTGGCACGGGGGGGGACCGGTGGGTGCTAACACCCTCATGATGCCCCCCCCCCGGCAGCATCGTCGCCTGCGGCACCGCACTGCGCCAAGACATCGAGCCCGGCTCTGCCACTGTCAACAACTTCCAGAAGACTTTCCACCTCCAGAGCAAGGATGTGAGTGCGGGGCCAAGGCACACGAGCCCTCCAGCACCAGGATCCAACCCACCATGACTCCTGGGAGCGCCCGTGGGCTCCCTGTTGCCCAGGGTGCACCCAAGGGTGGCCTGACCCCAACCCCTGCACTGATGCAACCCCCCAACCTGAGCATCTTGGGGTACACTCTAAATTTTGGGGTTGGAGTGGAGCGTTGGGGTCCCAGCTGGCCATGACAGTGGTGGCGGGTCCAGACGAGCTCAGCCACCTCTCTGCTTCCCCCCCCACACCCAGGCTTTGGCTGTCAGCGACCATTTCCCAGTGGAGGTGACCCTGAAAGCCTGCTGAGCCCGTCCCGCACCGGTGGCTACCAGGACACACTGGCAAGCACCTGCATCCCTCATGGGAGCCCACGCACCACCAGCGCCAGCCAAGCTGCCCTTCATCTCTGCAAGGAGCTGCTCTTCGGGGTCTTGTGGGAGTGGGATGCTCTCTACATTAAAAAATGAGCCTTTTCCAGCCCTTGCAGCTCTAGAGGGAGGGTCCCTTCAGCCCCGCCAGCAGCTCCCCCATGCCCGACCCCCCTGTCCCCCTGCCAGGGCTGGAGCCAGGGAGGTCCCCGGGGCTGGGGATCCCCTTCTGCCATCGAGAGCCCCAGACCCACAGGGCAGCAAGCTGCCAATGGGAAAAGCAGGGACACTGGAAAGGGCCTGAGAGGTTCAGGGCAGGATTTGTCCCCCTAGCCAGGTCTCAGGATGCCATTCTGCTGGCTTGGGGGCCTCATCCTGCTGGAGCCTGCCTGGCTGCAGAGCAGCTGATGGGGCGCTGACAGCGAGGGTGGGGGGAGGCGGGGATGTGAGTCAGTTCCCAGTGGGTTTGGTGCTTCCCAGGGGGGGTTTTGGTCCCGACGCAGTACCGAGGGATACCAGACTCATCCCATGACTGGGCATGAGGATGCAAAACCCGGCAGCGCACGTGAGAGCCCAGCAAGCCCCGACACGAACAGCCGTCACCTCCCTGCCCACCCCACTGCTGGCACCCCGGCAGAGCCCCCTCCCTCAGCCAAGGTGACGCCACGTACCGGCGTGACACCACGTGCCGGCGTGACGCCATGTGCCGGTGCAGGGGATGCCGGCTCCACTGGGGCTGCTTTGATTTGGGTCACCAGTGGGGCTGCTTTGGGTCACCAGTGGGGCTGATTTGGGTCACCAGTGGGGCTGCTTTTGGTGATAACTGGGGCTGCTTTTGATGACAACTAGGACTGCTTTGGGTCACGAGTGGGACTTATTCTGGGTGACCCCCGGGGCTGCTACAGGGCTTCGCAGCCACCCCCTCTTGCCGAGGGTGGGGGTGCTCAGCCTGCCTGACCCAGACACCCCGCTGTTTCCTTCCCGCCCCTCTAATTACACCGTCTGAATCATCTTCAGGCCATCGTCCATCGCCGCCTGCCTGGCTGCTGTGCCCCATGCCATGACCCGGGGCGGCACCCAGCTGCGGCACCCCAAGTCCTGCGCGCCCACCCAGCCCCACCGGGATGCCCCGGCACTGCTGCGCTTCCCCAGTCACCCTTCGCCGCGTCGGCACAGGGGCGGCTATGCCAGCCCCACCCTGCCGCCCTGTGAGTTTTTGGTTTCCCAATGTGGGAAGGAGCCCAAAGCTGTGCCAAAACCCCCACGGGGGTGTCCGACTCATCCTGCTTTGCCGGCACCTCTGCTGGGAATAAAGCTGCCCATCCGGCTGCCGGGAGGGCAGAGGTGCTGCGCATTTGACACGGTAAGGATGGATCCAGGCTCGGCACCTTTGGCTGCGAACCGGGAGGGACTGGGATGGACTGGGATGAGCTGGGATGAGCTGGGATGAGGAGTTGCTCCCTTACTCTGACCGTGGGGGCTGTGATCAAGTTTAAGGATGCAAAGCAGCCCAGGGTGCCGGTGGCAGCGGCTGGGGCTGGAGGGCGATGGAGACGTCGTGGCAGGGAGCGGAGCTGGGCGATCCCGGGGGCTGGCAGAGGCGCTGCCAGGCAGATTCACCATGGCAGGATGGGGTTTAGCTTCCCCTGGGACTGACAGGCTGGCAGACAGCCCGTGCCGGCTCTGCAGGCTGCTCCGGGTGGTGCTCACCGCGGCACATTGTCACACGCCAGGACTTAGGAAGGACCTACGTGGATTTTTTTTTTTGCTCTATCCCCAAATCCAAAGCAATTTTCCGAGTTCAGCTCCCATCACTGCATCCCTGTGGCTTGGCATCCCTCCTGGCAGGATGGGAACCATGGCCCTGGTGCTGTCCCTGCTGGCTGTGGCTCTCCTGTGCCCAGCCACTGCCACGCTGCGTGTGGGAGCCTTCAACATCCAAGCGTTCGGAGACACCAAGATGTCCAATGAGGAAGTGGCGGGCATCATCATCAGCGTGAGTACAGTCGGGGATGGGCTTTGCACTGGGGCAGACCCAAAATGTGGCTCCTGTGCCAGGGGATATGTGGGGAGATGGCTATGGATGGGATGGCTTCCCAGTGCTGGGGATGCCCTGGGTGGATGAAGGCTCAGTGAGGACCAAGGTGGGATGGCAGGCACACCCTGCAGTCCCTCTGAACCCTCCGTGGGGACATCTGCCCCGACGCCGAGGGATATACAGGTCCCCGTGGTGCTGCACCCAGCACTGCATCGAGGTGCCTGGCCAGGGGACGGGTGGGAAAGGAGAGGGTGGCCCCGAGCCCACAGCAGGCTCCCTCTCGCCATCGCCATCCCTCTCGTCCCCGCAGATCCTGCACCGCTACGACGTGGCACTGGTCCAGGAGGTGCGCGACTCCGACCTCAGTGCCGTCACCCAGCTCATGGAGCACCTTAACAGGTACGAGCGGGGCTGGGGACAAGAGCGCCTGGGCTGAGATGCCAGCATTAGCAGGGAAAGCCAAGCTGCCTGACCAACAAAAGTCCAAAACAAGTCCATCAGCAGAGAGTTTGGTTTTGGGAAGAGGAATAGGAGAAAAGTGCTGGGGTGAGGCTTTGAGTGGGCACTGAAAAACCCACCAGGAATAATTCAGGGAGGGGAAGGGGGACACAAGTGGCACAAAACCCCTCCGAAAGCTGCAGTCCCACAGGAGCACACAGGATGGAAAGGAACTACAGCTCTGGCAAGCTCCATCCCCCAAATCCAACAGGACGGGGCAGAGGCGGGCTGGGGGATGCCAGCTTGCACCCCAAGACCTTGTGAGTATCAGGGAGACCCCGGGATGGACCCAGCAGCTGATGATGCTCTGAAACGAGAGGCTTGGGTGCTCCAGGAGGAAAAGGGGCTGCTGGGGTGGGCTAAAACTGGCCACTGCTTGCTGGCAGCCCCTCAGCTGGCTGGGTGCTGACACCGTTTTGGGTGAGGGGGCCACGCCAGGGCCGGGCGGAGGCTGCTGCTGCCTTGTTGAAAGGCAGCGAGTGCTCCTGAGCAGGGACGCCCAGCCCACGTCCTCGCCCCTTCGCTGTCCCCCTCCAGCACAGCCACAAAGCAGCCGGGGCAGGGAGGATGACGCCAGGCTCCGCGGGGCCCCAGGCTGCTCATTAACCTAATTTAGCTTTGCTGCAAATGAAGGTGGGGAGCGTCCCTGCAGAGAAAGGGGTGGCAGGAGCCACCCCACATCCTGCCCGCAGCCGGCCATGCCTGAGGAGCCACCCCGGGGTGGTGGGGACAGTGGCACGGAGCCACTACACCCTGTGTCACCCCATGGCAGAAGCACGATGGCCCATGGGGACAGCAGAGCAGGACTGACTGGTGCCAGCCCCATGGCTGCTCAGCCCCTGGGCCATGCTGGGGCCACCCCAGGATGGTATCAGCCACGTCACTGGTGCCAGCCATGTCACCATCCTGCCTTCGTGTCTCTGCAGTGTGTCCACATCCCCGTACAACTATGAGATCAGCGCCCCCCTGGGACGGGACAACTACAAGGAGATGTACCTCTTCATCTACAGGTAATGGGGCTGGGCACGCTGCCGCCTGTCCCCCAGCACTGCGGGGCCACCAACACCATGGAGGGGACACAGGGGCCATGCTGAGCCCCAGGGTCACCATCCCTTTGGTCCCACAGGACAGACGTCGTGTCCGTGGTGGACACCTACCAATATGAGGACCCCCAGGACGTCTTCAGCCGGGAGCCATTCATCCTGAGGGTCTCAGCACCCCGCACCAGTAAGCAGGGGGACGAGTGACCCCGGGTGGTGGGATGGGGTGGCCACGGGGCTGATGTCCCTCTCTCCTGGCAGAGGCAGAGGAGTTTGTGCTGGTGCCACTGCACTCGGCCCCGCATGATGCTGTCACTGAGATCGACGCGCTCTACGACGTCTACCTGGCCATCGTCAACAAGTGGGGGACTGACGTGAGTGCCACCGGCACGGGGAGTGGCACCGAGGGTGGGCGCTGAGCCCGGGGACCATTTGACCCATGCGTGGTCCCCCCTGCAAGGCGAGGGTGGCTGGTGCAAGGGTGGTGGGATGGGGAACCTGCTCCTGCCCCATCCCCTGCCACCAGGAACGCCCCAGCACCCAGGGCTGACCCCAGGGGAGGGCTGGTGTCGTGGGCAGCCCAATTCCCCAGCTGCCACAAGCCCCCCCCATCCTCTCACCACAGAACATCATGTTCCTGGGGGACTTCAACGCCGACTGCGCCTACGTCCAGCCGAGCGACTGGTCGGCCATCCGCCTGCGCACCAGCGATGTCTTCAAGTGGCTGCTCCCCGACAGCGCCGACACCACCGTGGGGAAGTCAGACTGCGCCTACGACAGGTGAGCGCCGCCGCGGCACCGCCGTCCCCTCCCTGGCACCCCGGGGCCCCCCTGCCTGTCCCACACTGCCACCGGCCAAATGTGGGGGCCAAGCGGGACCCAGTGCTTGCATCTCCCTGGCAGGATCGTGGTGTGCGGCGCCAAGCTGAAGAGAAGCATCGTGCCAAATTCAGCCACCATCTACAATTTCCAGCGCGCTTTCCAGCTGGAGCAGGAGGAGGTGAGCTGGGCTCGCAAACCTGGGGCTCAAACAGGCACCAAAGCTGAGTTGCCCAGGGCAGTGCCGGCTGGGGGGCTGCTGGTGTCTGTTTGGGATTAGGCAGCCCGGCTTTGGCCACATAGCCGCTGTATTGAAGAAAAAGCCCAAAAGCAGACTTGAAGCAGCTCCAGCAGAAGCCCAAGCTGCTGGCTCCCCTCCCAGGACACAGCAGTCTGCAGCCAGCTAATGGGGAGCTCAGGGTGCCAAAGGATCCATGGGTGGGAACAGGAGGGGGGATTTGGGGTCATTGCTTGTCCCCATGGGGAAGTGAGACGCACGGGGGTTTTCTTAGTCTTTCATGGGTAGGATCCCACAGCGCAGGGCAATCAAAGCCAACCTCCAACCACTCCGTAGCTGGCACAGAGCTCCCAAGCAAGACACGGGGGTCTCAGAGGGCTGGCACCCCTCTACCAGCACCCACCTCAGGCGACACCTGGGCATCTCCCCACCACCGGAGAGGTGCCAAAACAGGAGCCTCGTGTGTTGAGCCTCTCAGGGTTGGGGACGCCACATCCCCCTCCAGCAGGCAGAAGGGTCTGGCAGGGTGATCACAGTCACCCTGCTGGCCCCACCAGCGTGGCGAGGGGCTCACCAAACCCCTGCGTTACACTTCCCCACCTCTCGCCCTCCTCCAGGCCCTGGCAGTCAGCGACCACTACCCAGTGGAGGTGAAGTTGACAGCTTGAGCTTCTCCTGCGGCCGCAGACAACGATCCAGCTCCAGCTCCCACCACCAAACCCCATGAAGCACTCTAGGCAGCCCCATCCATGAGCCCTGCGCATCGGCTGCTCCGGGTCCCCATCTGAGCTCACATGGCTCATGGCAGAGCCCCCCCAGCCCATCACGAACCAGAGCCCAGGGACAGGCCACCAGCCAGGAAGCGGTGACCGCAGACAGGCTGGGGAATGACACATCCATGTCCTACCTCATCAAAGACTTTATTGACAAATGTCATTTCACAATTGGCTGTTGGACAGGAGGGAGGATACCCAAGGACCGGTGGGCTTGGGGCCGCAGTGCCAACAGGACCCTCTCTGTGTCCATTCCTCAGGGAAGCGGAGCAGGCAGCTCTCCCTGCTCTCAGGAAAGGCAGTGGTGGTGTCAGGCACTCTACGGGGACTAAGGGGAAGGGGCGGTTGGGGTGGCCACGGGAGCAGGCAGCACATCACCAACTGCTGACACTGCAGATGGCTTCGCTGTGAAAGTCTACCTCTACTGCAGAGTTTCGGAGGGTCACTCGAGCTCCTGGGACTGGGCCCCAGCCGCCTGACTCCTCAGCTCTTCTTCTTCTTTAGCATCTCCATGTACATGCGAAGTGACTTCTGGATGGACTCTTTTGAGACGAAGCTGATGAAGTTCTGAATGTCTTCCTCCCGGTGAGCTACGAGGCGGTCCAACACCGCCTTCCTCATCATGGACTTGGTGAGCTGACGGGCATGGTCTGCAGAAAGGAGAGCAAGGATGGGGAACATGCACAGTCCTCACCCCCAACCAGCTCTCAGCCACTGCCATCATGTGCAGGTCCCTCTGAAGGGGAGGTACCACACGCCAAAGGGCTCTTTAAACCATCAGGGAAAGGTGTAAGAAAAACCCACCGGCTGGAAGCTGAACTGGATACATTTTCATACAATAAATTATGATCTGTACCGCTCAGTGGGGAAACAACTGATCTACTGGAACAATGACAAAAAGTCATGCACCTCCTTCTCTTTGCACCCTCCAGAGACCACCCCAATGCACACCACTGAGCAGCAACCGAACAAAATTCTCCGCTAGTTGAAACTGCTCTGGCTCTAAGCTCCCTCAACCCAACCCCTTCAACCTCTGGCAAGACAGTCTGCTCATGCCAAACATGCCGTACAAAAGCCAGCAGCACTGTCCCCTCGAGCTCATCCCGACGGCAGGCTCTGGGCCAGTTCTGTATGGATACGGGGATGTTGCTGGAGCTGACCAAAGCCTCGAGCACCCATCTGCTCACACAGACAGAGAGCCACATGCAATGATGAGGCTGCACATCTATTGCACGGATGTTGCGTACGCGCTCTCAGTGCACTTGCAACAGCAACAAGAAAATTATGACCAACCCCCCCATGCACTGGGAACCCCAAATCGCTCCAGCACCTGTGTCCTACAAACACCTTCACCCAGACAGACTCCCCCTGGCTCTGATTTAGGGGTCTGGGGAAGGATCTGCACGGTGCCTCCTGGAAGTCAGGACAGAGCACAGCTGAGACATGCTCCCCACTCCCAGGGGCTGAGGTTCCACTCTAACACCAGGACAGCAGGGGAGAGAGCTGTTGAGGGACCCTCTTCCAAGGCTGGGACACAAAGTGACAGTCCTGGGACCCGTCCATTTCTGCCCAGTTTTGTTCAGGTTCCTACAGGAAGAGCAGCCGAAGGGTGATAAGGAGTTGCACCTCCCTGCAGTGCTCAGGAGGTGGCATGGGATGGGATAGCTCCAGTCTAGCCCTGGCCCATGGAAAGCCCTATCCCAGCAGCCCAGAGCCCTCTCGCTGCCAGTCACGGAGCAGCCCAAACACGCACATGACGGCTGTACTTGCTGTCTGTCCTCACACCCCCACTGCCATCCCCAGCTCAGCAGAGCGACGAGAGTTGATCCAGACCACAAAGGTGGACTGGCAGCCACTCAGGCAACTCTGGCCCAGCCTGTTCCCTCAGCTGCCCAGCAGCTTTCCTGAGGTGACACCTCCACTGACAGACACAGAGGTTCAGTTTGTATCTGGAGCTCGGGCACCTCCGAATTGACTCAGCAGGGCTGGCAGGGCGAGCCGAGCTGGAGCCACATGCCCTGCACACCCAGTGTGGTGTCCTCCCATGCTGGGACACTGGCAAGCACGTCTCTCTTAGCCCAAGACTGCCTGGACCGCTGTGCTGAGCTTTCCTACCACCCAGATGTTCACACCTTCCCTTTAAACAGAAACTGTTACATGGCTCCCAGGCACCAGCGACGGTACCTGTCCTTCCCACCCAGATCAGATCCCCCCTTTCTCTGCCGGAGGTGCCACCCTTACCAGGAAGGGCCAGCCACTGTGCCATAACAGCCGCAGCCTTCTCCTGGAGCTTCTCCTCCGGCACCAACTCGTCCACAAGGCCAAACCTGTGGGCCTCGGGTGCAGGGTAGAGGGAGCCCAGCTGGAGGGAGCGTTCAGCAACTCGGTGCCCCACAGTGTTCACGAACGTGTCCTTAAACCTAGGAGAGATGGGAGGAAGAGCCGCAGTCAGGGAAAGAGACACCCAGCAGCAGCAGCGCCTGGACTCTGAAGCTAAGAGCACACCCGGTCCCACTCCCCAGGCACGGGTCTCTGAACAGCAGCTACAGGCTTGGCCATGCTGTGCAGTCAGGTGAGCAGAGCCATTTTCGGTACTACCCCAAGAGTTCACCCTCTTCTCCATGAGAGCTGCTCTGTTTTCCCTCAGCGCACAGCTCCCAGCTGTGCCCACTCGCTGCAATGTGAAAGCTCCTGTCCAACAGTACATTAACACGCTCATAGGGCAACCAAGGGTCCATGGCTCAGTATATCAGTGCCCCTATGCTTCCAGAGATCTCCACAACTATGGGATTTCGCAGGTACATGGCCTGTACCCACAGAAAAGCATATTCCCAGACTGAGCCTGACCAGGGAGAACTCCCAGCACTATTTTCGGAGTTGACTGCAGAGTCAGAACTGAGGTCCTCGCCGGTGAGGGATGTGAGGACATTCTGCAGCCTGAAAGCTTTTCAGATACCTGCAGAATAGGACAGAGAAATGAGGTGCAGCTGCAACTACCTGATCACTGACACATAAAACTGTATCTCAGTGGCCAGTTAAACTGATTAATGAACTCCTAGAAGTTTAATTCTTTTGAGCGACCTACACGTGACACTAGAAGTGGGAGGCACTGGCCTACCAGAAGGGAGCCACAATGCCCAGCTGGGCTTCATTCAGGCCGATGCTGAATTTAGGGTTCTCCACCATGATCCTGTAGTCACACGACAAGGCAACGAGGCAGCCTCCCGCCGGGCTGGACCCCTGGCAAAGAGAAGGAAGGAGTGAGTCTAGGTCATGGTCACAAACGCCCCAGCCTTGCTGTTTCCTCCAGAGCAGGGAAGACACAAGGTGACAGAGATGTCCCCCAAGTCTCTGATTACCTGATTCAGAGCAGCCCTAAAGAAGATTTCTGATAGGTTTACCAGGGTTTATCCTTTCATTTTTCAATGCTCTTTGTTTCTTGCATTTTCCAGCCTAGAAATCTAATTAATTGATCCGTGTTACTTGGGTTGCAAACCCTGCAGCAGAGATTTGCTACGGCATTTTCTTATAACCCTACATCGGTTTTTAACCTTGCTTGAGTTTGTAAACCTAGATGCCACAGCAATGGTTCTGTCCAGGGGCTTTTTGACACCTTCTAGCTATAAAACTTCCATTTGAGACCATCTTTGCCATGGCTTGGTGCTTGCTTAGCCCTGCACAGGATGCCTGCGGGAAGCCACTCAGAGACCCAGCTGCCTTCAAAGACAGGCTACGGACACAGAACCGTGAGCTGCCAAAGCTGCACTGCACTGAAAAATGAAAACAAGACACTGAGCAGGTAACAACCCATCTACGGATACTGAGATTCAGACAGCACTTCCCCGCCAGCCAAGAACCACAGCTGGAGGAGCAAAACATGGTTAAAAAAAGGGCTCACAACAAACTGCACTGCCCGAAGCATTGATGCCCGCAGGGCCGAGGACAAGCACTTGCAGCACTGCATGGCTACCTCCCATCGCCTCCCCTCTAATGAAGCAGTGCAACGGCCAAGGAAGCGATCCTGGGCAACTCCTACGAGTCTCATCAGTGAGAAAGAAGGGGATCGAGTGCATCCTCAGTGAGTTTGCAGATGACACCAAGCTGGGTGGGAGTGTTGGTCAGCTGGATGGGAGTATGGCTCCACAGAGGGACCTGGCCAGGCTGGATCCATGGGCTGAGGCCAACTGTGTGAGGTTCAACAAGGCCAAGGGCCGGGTCCTGCACTTGGGTCACAACAACCCCATGCAGTGCTACAGGCGTGGGGAAGAGGGGCTGGAAAGCTGCCCAGCGGAAAAGGACCTGGGGGTGTTGGTCAACAGCCAGCTGAATATGAGCCAGCAGTGTGCCCAGGTGGCCAAGAAGGCCAATGGCATCCTAGCTTGTATCAGGAATGGTGTGGCCAGCAGGAGCAGGGCAGTGACCATGCCCCT
>BOSO01002057.1:0-36616 GCA_018403395.1 Gorsachius goisagi
CGGCAGGACGGGCACCCCCGGCACCCCGAGCTCGCAGCCCCGGCAGGAAGGGTTCCCCGGGGCACCCGAAGCACCCATGCAGCCCGGAGTGGAATGGGCACCCAGGCGGGACACAAACCCTAGGCACCCCAGGGACCCCAAATTGGGATGAGATCCCTAGGCACTCATAGCACCCTGAGCACCCGTCGCCGGACAGGCAACACGGGCACCTTGGGACACCTGGGCTCCGTGGGCACCCTGGGTGGCTTGGGCTCCCTGAGTACCCCAGGCACCTCGGGACAGGCTGGGCTCCCTTCCCTGGGCACCCCGGGGTGGGATGGCTCCATGTCTGGCACCCCGGGCCCTCTGGCGGTGTGGGCTCCTCTGCCTGGCTCTCAGCCCTGCCACTCCTTCCCCGGCAGTGCCCCATGGGTGGCTGATTGGTGCACAGGTCTCCCTGGGCAGTGGCACCCCAGAAAAGCAAGGGACAACATGTCCAAGGACTTGGACCACCAAAGAGTCCCCGAGTGTTTCTTGGTGAATGAAAGCTTTGCTTTGGTGTCTTTTCTGTGTGCTCCAGAAATGTGTCAGTGTGCGTGGGACTGTCAGTCCTGTTTGGAGGAGGGCAGGGGGTATTTGGGGCTCCTTGTCCAGCTTTCGTGGTTATTCTGATCCTCATAAGGATGAAATCCCTTTTCTGAAATCCTGGGGCACTGTTGGGACCAAATCAGACAGGATGACTTCTGTAAAGCGAGCAGGAGTGTCTGCCCAAGGTCTCTTCTGTCCCTGCCCTTTTTTGCTCCCTTTTGCTGTAAGCTGGGAGGGTGATAGCAGAAAATAACACGTCATTCTTGAACGGGATTTCCTTGGGCAGCAGCCCACACCCTATGTGTTCAACGTTACCTGGGTGCCTCTTCGCTGAACACATTTTCACAGCCGAAGGCACTGAGTGATGGGCGTAGAGGATGTCAGACATCTCTGTAAGCAGGGAATGAGGGAAGGTGCTGCTCCCACAGCCATTTCAGATTATCAAAACTTGTTGCAGCCTCCCCAGCATGTTGCAGAATTTGCAGCCACCAGTGTGGAAAATGGGGATGTTGCTGTTCAGCTTTGGTTTTACTGAGCTTTCAGATACTTCTTTGGCATGCTCTAGGGGAGTGGAAATGGTTAATGATGGGCTGGGCAACTGGTTATTATACTGAAGGATTTTCTGATATTTGCATTATTCTTCCATTACACCTCTCTGCTCCCTTCCTCTGTACTTGGATGATTCAAACAGTTGCATGAACTGAGGGTGATTATATCATGGCTTTTTTAACGGCCATGCAAGGAAATGTTACAAATGCTTACCGCTCTGTCACGGACAAAGTCAGTCAGAGAAACTCAGGCCAGACAAAGGCTGTGCTTAAAATCAGACTTGCAAGGAGGAGGATGCTGAATCCTAAACGGTGAACCATCATCCTCTATCAATGCAAACATGAAGGCACACGCGATGCTGTAGTAGTTGGTATGCAATTGTAAACTGCCAGGGAGGATTTGTCTCTTAAGAATCATGCTGTCAGCTGGAAATCTTTCTGGAGCAACCTTAAGCAGATAAGAATTTATAAACTGAAGCCAGAAGGGATACTGCCACTTAATCCATTATCAGTGGCTTATGTGAGATTTTGAAGATGCTCTGTATGAATCACCTGATTTTGGGGTGTGTGTGGGGTGTGTGTTAATGGCACGTTGTTTCTTTCTTTCTTCCTTTGATTTCTGTTTTAATTAAATTTCTACCTGTGCTGAGGCAGCAAGCAGAAATGTTCTCAAGACTGTAATGTAGCAGAGCACTGAAATAATTCTGGAGTAAAGAGTTAACAAGGCTTTGCCTTCATTGTAAAAACCAAGCAACTGCCAGAGACAATATGTGCCTTTTCTGTCTTTTTTGAAACCGGACTGCCTCAGGTCCTGCATTTAAATGCAGAATAAACAAGTCTGATTGCATCTGACAGGTTGCTGTAAAATGGTCTGGAGGCATAGCAGCGAAAGTATGAATGTCACACAGTTTTGTTACATATCTGCCGTTTAACATTTTGTAAAGTGTATTCTAATTGAAGGTCCCCAGTTGTTCTTCCCTCAGCGTATGGCTCAGTGTTAGGGGTACTGAACTTTGATGATTTGGCCACCATCTAGTACTTTCCTTCTGCGATGACCTCTTCCTAACCTGGTGCCAGGGTGTGATTTAGGCTCATTCCTGCTACAGAAGAAGCCATGATTGATTGCATTAAGTTTCCCAAGGTGGTCTGGGGACTCTGAAGTCAGGCCCTGAACCTTGCGAGTTCATCTCTGTTATATAAGAAATAAGATCTCCATATATCATAGAGCTGTTGCCCACACGTAATGAACATTTTTATAGCTTTCTGTTAGTCCTGCTAAAAATGGCCACCTTTAGTTAAGTAAATCTTCTGAAGACCATGCGATACTTTTGGTGGTATTGAAGGCAGAACACAGAAATATCCTTGAAGACTGGCACGGCTGGCGGAATACTTGCTTTGCTTTTGATGGGTCGTGCGTAAGAAAGCACATACCCAACTTGATTCTCAGACTTCAGCTGCAGTTTTAAAGCCCAATACCTGAAATAGGAAGGTCTTTCCTGAAGGTGCCTGCAACAGTAAACCTGGAACCCCAGGGTGATGATTTTAGAGTTGCTTTCAGAGTAGAACAGCATTTCAAAATCTGCTATGTCCAGCCCTTTATAAAAGGACTTCACATTGCTGTTTGCTGGAAACCACTAGACACGAGCACTTTGGAATGACCTATTCCAAAGCAATACGCCATGCCTGGGTTGTTAATCCAGATTTTGGTGTCCCAGTTGTGCCTGCAGGCTTTGGCTGGTCTGGAAACAGTGAAAACTAAAGTCTGTGGAAACAAATCCTGCAGGACCGCAGTTGATCAGATGCCATGGTCCTGATGTGGCTGTTAATATTAAAGTCATGGCCAGTGGTTGGAAGGAGGTTGTCACTTGGTGGTATCATGATGGGGAGGTTGAGGTGAGATTATTTTCAGCATTCCTGTATTTCCCTTCCTGTAACCCAGAAGTGGCTGTTTCTCTGGGGTGACGGAAAGTGATCCATTGTGTACTTTCCTAATGCTGAGCAAAAGATTACGATTATCTGGTAACAATCTCCTTAACCATACCACCAGATAAACTCCAGGAAATTTTTGCTGTCCACCCTCTCTGAAATATGGTTTGCAGTAACTGTCAAACAAGGTGTGTACGGCTGTTTGGAGTGGAACCAAGTGGGAAAACTCCAGCCGTATCTAATCTGGATTCTGTGATGAAAAAAATCAACCTTTGCATCAGTGGTTCTGCGAACTGTTTATTTACTGGTGCCAGGGCAGTCTGGCTTGAACTGTTACAACCAAAGAGATTTCTATTATTTCTCAAGACATACATCCCCAGTTCAACCCATCTCCCTGCTCCAGGCTTCTTCCAAGATAGTCTATTCAATCTCCTCTCTTAATTCTCCTTTTTAATCCTGGTGTCGCTTGGTAAGTGTGTCATCTTCCAAATCTCTGCAGCTCTTGCATTCCTTCCTACGGCTCAGCCTTGCTGGATGTGCTTAACTTTTCCTACAGTGACGTGGGGGCTGTGTGCCCTGTTAGAGCTGGCATGTAGTGCCCAGATCTGCTGGTCCAGGATGCTAGAAATACAGTTTTTGCTAGCCCTTGAGCCAAAGGTGAGGTGTGGGACCCGAATGCCATTTCCTGAGCTCCGTGGGCAAGCGACTCTTTATCCTCACCTGTCTCCATGTCCTCAGCTTCAAGAACGCTTAGCCATTTCTGTGGACGGCAAATCAGTATTACACTGTAAAAGCTAAGAAGTGTTACCATCTCCTCTCTTAAATCCTTTCCTTCAGCCTTCCACTCAGGTTTGCTGCTCTTTCCTGAGCCCCCTCTTGCCTTGGAAGGTGGCTTTCCATTGCAAGTAACAGCGAGCAGGATTTCTTCCTGTCGGTTTTCTTACGGGTTAATAATATTTATGCAAAAGAATGCATGCGCTATATTACAGAGACAGCCTGAGCTAGTCAGAGATCCTCTTTGCAGCAGTGGGTGATTACTCATGGGTTATTCTTTATTATTCGTATTACAGTGGCATCTGGAGACTCCCGTCGAGATCTGAGTCATGTTGTGCTGGGTGCTTCCATGGTCCCCTGTACTTACTGCTCATTCATATGGATAGCTCTTCCACGTCTGGGTGATCTCTGTGGGATGATTTGGGGTTTATATCTCCAGAGTATCACATGAAGCAGGCTGGCACCTCAGTAGGACAGTTCTTAGTCCCTTCTTTTGCTGGGAAACCTGAAGTCAGAGTCAGCAGTGGTTTGCCAAAGGCTGCGACTCTGCCTTTCTGGCTGCAAGCCCCCAGAAACACAGCCTGTTGTGCAGCACTTTACCAAGGAGGCAGGGGCTTTGCTGCTTTTCCTGGCCCTTGGGGATACTAGCCATTATTATGCAGTCTTTGCCCACATTATTTGCAGTTGCTGTTCCAAACTTTATATCCCACTGACACATAAATATGTCGGACTTCTTTCCTCCTTTCACTGGTATTTTATGAGCTTCTGAAATACGTGCAGAAGATAGTCATCTGGCTGGTGTAGGCATTTCAGTAATTGTATGCTGTTGATAGGAAAGACTGTCCTGCTGCCAGCTCCATTTCATGTACTCGCTGGATAAAACTAAGTGGGGAGTCAAAGGACGTCACCAGCTGATGTTCATGGGGATTAGAAATTGGGGTGCAAGCAGTGCACGGTGGGGGGGGGGGATGCCAATAGTGATGCTGTGAGATAACCTCAGCTCCCATTGCTGACATAAATGGTTCTTCTTTGAAGTACTACTTCATTTTCTTCCAGCCTTAGAGAGCCCGCAGTTTCATCATTTGAGGCTTTGAAGGATGTCTCCTGCTTCCTGCCCTTCTGCTTTCATTCTGGTTTGGGTCGTGCTTGTTTCCCTCTGACCTGTCAGTGTCTCTGAGTTGTAGGTATAAAGTTTTTCCTGCCTGAGGTTCTCAGGTTTATATGACCTTCTCCCAAGCACTAGATTTTTTTCCCAAGCTACTGAACTTTGATTTATTGCATTTAAACTGCCCAAAATTGCTCAGTGCTCCAAACACGGCGATTTATTGATCTTTCCCTTTCCCATCGTCCTTTTCATAAGGTGCTGAAGCTGTTGGTGGAGCAGGTAATGCTGCAGCTTGTCAGAAATTTCCCAGGAAATCATGTGGTGCTTTGCCCAGAGGTGATGCTCTGTATTTCTCAAGGGCAAGAAAGGCTGTTTTTGAAAACCAGTAGGAACCAAAACATCAGTGGGGTGATTGAGCTGAAAATGTTAGTGCAAGGCTCAGTAGCAGTTAAAAAAGGCAAATGAAATACTAGAAATTATAAGGGAAGTGAAATAGAAAAAAATAGAGGCCATGATTAGATTGTTGTATAAATCTGAATATTGTGTGTAATTCTGGTTCTTCCCCTTCCACCATCTTAAAAAAGATACAGGAGAACTGGAAAAGGTTCAGAGGAAGGCAACAGGGACAGTCAAAAGTCTGGATTAATTTTATATATGGAATGATTGAATAAACTAGGACTCTTACCTCTGGAAAAAGGGACAGCTAGGGTGGGAAATGACTGGCATGTAGGGAAGGGGCAGAGCTCCACTCTTCACTGTCTCTTCCAGTACAAGAATTAGGAGGACATCACGTGAAGTTGGTGGATTCTAGCCCATTTTGAACAAAAAGAGGCTGTAGCCATCTGCAGTGGCTAGTAGCTCTGTAGAGCTCATTAATAGTGAATGTTATGGATGCTAAAAGTGGTCCAATTTTACGGGAGATTGGAGGACATCATGAAAGAAGAATCCTTTCAAGTTTGCTATATACAAAGACCACATGCTTGCCCTGCTCATATGGACTTCCCAAGGGCGTCTTCCGAAGGCTACCTGCATTTAGGTGATAAGGATAATGCTGAAATGAGAACTTAAAACTTCTCCACGCTAGTGAAAGTTGGAGCTGGGTTGTCCAGACATTGCAGTGGGAGATGGAGGGATAGAGCCTGCTCTGGTGTTGGCTGGTCTCTAGCTGGATCCGTCCTCTTTTTCATGAATGTCCCTGCCCACGTGTTTACAGAGTGGTTCACTTGCTATGGCAGCCTCCAAGTCATGCACAGAACATCCGTGCTTTATTTGGGAGACAGTAGAAATCGTGATGAGGTCCCTGTGCAAGCTTTCTTGGATGAGGCTGTGTCTCCTGCACTCTGTGATTTTGACAAATAAAGGTGCTTTTGTATTTATGGGCTCTTTTGGAGCAAGAGAAAGCAGGTTCTCTTTGCTTACATTGACCTCCCGAATGACAGAGGCCTAAGAAGACCCCACTTCATTTTGTTTCCTAGACTGTTCAAATAGCAGCTTTTGTGGATAGCACCATATCTGGGAAGATTTCTAATACAGAGGCTTGGAAGATTTCAGATTTGGCAGCTGTTCTTACCTACTACTGCTAGGATAATTGCAGGAACCAGCTACTTCTGCATCGCTGAAATTGTTGCCTGTGGCAAGTACATAAGTACATGTTGTTTTATTTATGGTGCATACCTTCATGGTGGCTACTTATTTCAAGCTGGGGATCCACACATGCTATGACTTGGTCTGCCTTGACATTTTAGGACATCTGAGTAATCCAATTCTTTACTGTCCTGAGGAGCGGGGTTTGCAACGCCTGTGTTTCGGGATTGTCTCCATCCAGGAATGGTTGATCTAAGATTAACCTTAATCGCAGCACTGTGCAGGTGCTCAGCGCTGCGCTGCGAACTGCCAGATCCCAAAGTAGCTTCTGACTTTAATCCACAGCACTGCGCAGGTGCTCGGTTCTGTGCCACAAATTGACAAATCCCAAAGTAGTTTTGGGGACAAGAGCTGAATTTTAACTGAAACTTAGGGTCTGGCAATGGTTAAAGTTTCTGCTGTGACTGTGCCATGTATACATGAACCTGCACTACCTTTTAACCTGGCAAACTGGGGTATTGCTGGCTGGGTAGCTGGGGAGGAGGGCAGGCACTGGGATCCTCACCCATACTAAGGTCTGGGTTGCGGCAACTATGTCGTTAAAATGGAGGTGGGCTAGGTTTTCATCTCCATTCATTCTTGGGGATCTCTAGTTGATAAAAGCATGTTGTATATAAGATTCCAGTTCGTGTTTACACTACCGGTTATTTGGCCTTCCAGTTACAGGATTAAAATAGGATTGTGTTTTAAAATTATGGGACGGAGGATGCCATGGTGGTATTATGTTTATACAATTCTCCATTAGCCCGCCTCTGTTCAACTCTTTGCTGAAGCATAGGGAAGGATTCTCAGCTCTCAGAAAACTGCCAGTTTAAACTTCAGGGCTATTTTATGCAGAACTCTGAAAAGTAAATGTTAATAGTTCTTAGCCAGCCTCAGAGGTAAAATACCATGCAGGTTTTTTAGTTTAAAAAAACTATCACTTAATGTAAACTTTTTCTTTTAAAAAAGCAATAACAAAATTTTAGGCAAAATAAATTTTAAGAAACTGGCCTTGCTTGCAGAGTGTCCTTCCTCTCTTTGTTCCTTCATACTCAGTATTTGGGTTTCACACTGGTGACACTGACTCTTCCAGATGTTCCTGCATGTGTGGGCTTACACACATCTGCACAGGCATATGCAGGGATTCCCTATTGACTGTTGATCTCATCATTTTTATGATATGGCCAGAACACATCCTAAGTCTGGCATCAGGACCTGAGAAGACTGATTAAGCAAAGCAATGGCTGGGGAGCGCTGTAACTAGCCGGTGCCAGTATCAGTAACTAGCTGGTGGGTTAGCGAGGAAGGAACCTGGCTTCTGAAGAGACAAGGGACCATGGGATGCTGAGCAGAGCTGGAAATCTGGGATCCTTTGTCCCACCTTTGTCCCAATGGAATTAATCAGGGGCACTTTTGGGGTTTGGTTTCTTACTTGGGGATTTCAATGGGAGCATGAAAGTCATTGTGAGCAGCCCCTGCCTGGACATCCCTCTGGCTTCACCCTACTTGAAAGCTGTAGCTCACACCCTGGCCCAGTCAGAATAAACGTGATCAAGTTATGCTTGATTCATTCTAATTTACACTGACTTCCCATATGTCAACATACGATTTAAAAACCCCACTGATCATCTTTTATCCTCTGTTAGGCATAAACTCTGCTTGATTTCCCTTTAACTGCTACTTGGATGGAGACATGACTGTGTTTTGTGCTCTGCTGCTCATCAACACCGTCTAATGTAAAGCTCAGTGTTAGAGTCTTAACTTGCTAGTGGACAGGCTTTTGCCAGATAAGCCAAGCATCCTTGTAGATCCAGAGCTTATTTACCATCCAGATTCCAACTCTTCATCAGAAGGTTAGTTCAAATCTCCTCCTTAAGGGATACCTATTTAATATAGCATTTAATTGTACTGGTATTACTCAGGATTTCTTTGGTTTGAGCAACTGGTGCCATTGCATTTTAAGATATTTATCTATCTATCTGTCTTGCAGGATCATTTTTGTGCATGATGAATGCTTGTTTTTTGATTTAACAAGTATTTACTAGGTAGGATGGGAAGAGATTGTTTTA
The DNA here is from genome assembly GCA_018403395.1 of Gorsachius goisagi. NCBI lineage: Eukaryota > Metazoa > Chordata > Aves > Pelecaniformes > Ardeidae > Gorsachius > Gorsachius goisagi. Next base: position 8,616 of record BOSO01002057.1, read on the forward strand.
CCATAGAAATATTGAGTCACTGTAGAAGACAGGATACAAATAACTGTAAATGTTGCAAACAGAGTCTGTGTATTATGTGAGTGAGTCACTTGAATAGATGTGATAGAAAATGGAAAAGAGAAAATGTGCCTCACTAACTGATTATGTTGCAGCATTTCAGCAAATACAGAAGAAGAAGTACCTGAAATAATTTACTTTCTTTATTAAAAAGTGCAGTGCGCACGTTATAAGGGACCTGGGTAACCTCTGATGTTAGTACTGGATTTCTACGTTCCCACTCCCACCTCTGTATGTCATTTCGTGTACCTGTTTTAATGGTACCGCCCTTCAGCAATTAACGTCCCTTAACAGGCATAAAATGAAATAAAGGTCCAAAAAGTTGTCCCACTTTAAATCCATGAATACCCTTAGTTTTCAAAGGTTTAGAGCTGAGAAGCCAAGTGATAAGCACTGACAGCTGAGAGCTGTGCTCCTCCACTTGAAATCTGCCCTGCGTGAGTTGTGGCAGAAAGTTCTCACCGTCTGCTGGCTGCCTCACGGCCCGTGGAGATCATCTGGTGTTTGGGGCATGTCCTTGGACAGTTGTTCTCAGACCCTATTGGCATGCCCTGCAGGACTTTTAGCAGAGAGATTAAAAAGCAGCTTGAGGTCTCAACCAGAGAAGTCCTGCAGGTGGGACTTGTAGCGGTGAATGGAGCGAGCTCTGGCTGCTCTTGCCCGTGCAACGTGTTTTTGGTGGCTGAGCAGATATTGTCAGTCTAACACGAAGCCCCAGGAGGAAAAATTACTGAGTGATGGGTGGGAACAGAGACTGAGGGTAAACTCCCAGTTTGGAAATGTTAATGCTGCATCCATTATTAATAATCCCCCTGCGAAAGAAAAAATGCTTTGCTGCAAATGAAGCTGTGACACAGGGAAGTGGCAGGCAAAATTAAAATTTCATACTTGCTGTGGTCTTACAATAAAGGTTTTGTGATACACACCCAGCAATGCTGCTATAAATAGTCTCGTTATCTAATCTTCCAACTCGGAATATGACAGAAGATTACAAGTAGGAAAACAGTTCAGTGTAGCTTTTAGCTATTTTCCCACTGCTTCCCTTGCTTCTGCTGCAGCGTTATTGCTGTGCCCCTTTGTAATTCATATGAAGACAACATTATTCGGAAGTACAGAATGTCACTAGGAGGAGGAGAGTTCAGATAAAACCCAGAAGATTTATGACATGGTTTAGATAAGGCCATGTAGGAACTGAGATGAGGGAAGTAATGATAATTCGCAGTCCAGCGGTGTTTCTCAGGGTGTGGTGAGAATCTTCTTTATGCCAACTCCATTGGGTCAGATATGGAGCAGGGCATGTTTTAATAAGGTGCTCTACATGCTTGATTGCAGAGGGCACCCTTTCGCTAATGAATAACCCAGACACATCACACAGGATGGGTTCTGTCCACGCGGGTCTAGGACTTGATCCAAAACCAACAGAAAGTTCCTAGAAAATTTCAGAGGCATAGCTAGCACAGAGGAAAACTCTTTTTCCTTTTGATCTTATTTCCCATGGGAGAAGAAGGATTTGCCTGGTGGCAAGGGTGATACCTCCTCTCCTCCCCTCTCTGCTTTGCCAGTGACACAAATCCTCATTTCTGACCCTTCCTTGGAGCCCTCCCTGGCCCATTTCACATGGGGCACCTGAAGTCAGCGAGGACAGCTGAGTCCTGGGGAAGCTCCCATCGAGTAAGAGCAGCTAAAAACGACCTTCTGAAGCCTTTGTGCATGGACACAAATAACCCTTTCCCACAGAAGACCACAGATTGCTTTCTGAATCTTGGTGAAGTTTTCTTGTGGCGTCTGTGGGAAGGAGGCATGAGGGAGTATGGCTGTTGTAGATCTGAAACCCCACGAGACTTGAGCCATCCTCTTTTGCTATATGAGGGGAGTTAGGACAACTTTGAGTGTTTACTCAAGCCCCATCACTGCTTGCCCCCTGCGGGGTGGCTTCCCCACCACGTGGCTTGGAGGAGGCTCACCACTGGTGTCGTGTCGGCTCATGTCCAGGCAGCTCAGCAGAGTGTGATGGTGGTGGGCACACACATGCCCTCCAGCCATGGTCAACGACAGAAATCTTCTTCAGTGCCTCTATCAAACCTTCTTGTGGAGGAGCTAAAGCCATGGCAGAACTTGAGGAACTGAGCTTCACCGCAGCTGTTGCGGGGAGGCAGGAAAAGGAGCTTGTCCCATCCCCTCGTCCTAAAACAGGCTGATGTCTAGGGAGGTAAAATGATTTATTCCTATATTGCACAACAACTCAGCAGGAGGAAGACTCAATTAATCTGTTGAACACAGTAGTCCTATATCCATCAGTTCCCACAGCGTTCATGTGATGCAGGCTCGGGATCCAGTTTTGCCTCCTAGGGAAATGCTGGGACTTGAGCGCTTTCCCCTGTATCGCCAGTCCATTGACACAGCTGAGCAGGCGTTCACCTCCACCTACCCATGTCACCCCCTCCTTGTTCAGCAAAGCATTGGCAGCATCCCTCTGAGAGGAGGCGACGGCATTCAGCTGCCACTGGCTCGCTCAGCTGGGCACTTCTCTCTCTTGCAGCCCTCTGAAAAGCATCCTTAAATATTGTTCAAAGCAAAAGAGCCGAAGGACATCCCTGATGCTGCCTGGCTGAACCGGGGCTCAGAAAATTCTTTACCAGCCCAGATTCTGGTATTTCAGTTTAAATTCCCAGGCATAAACAATTCCAGGTGCTGGCAGGTGAAACGCTTCTGGACATGGGCTTTCTTGTGCTGTAGCCTATTCAGCAGGTGGGAGTGTTACCTTCTCATGATTAGATTCTGCAAGCTGTTGGAACAGAAGTTTTATATATAGTAAAATGCTCCCAGGTGTGCTTTTTAGTAGTGCTTCTTAGGCTAAAGCAAAGATTTATTAATAAGATGCACCCAAACCGTATTATGCACTGAAGCAGAGCTGGAACAGGATGCTTTTGCTCTGATTCAGGGAGCTGACTGAATTCAGTGACAGATGCCAAATATTTATGTCCTTGCCTGAGTTTATCTGCTAAATTTGAAAGTGTTAAAAGCAGCAGTTATTTTGGGAAAAACCACATTAAAGAGTGATGGAGAGTTCCATCTGGGTATTGGTAGGATGGTATTTTATTGTTGTGCGTGGTTGTCCAAAGCGTACTGCTCAGACCACTGGAATAGAAAACCGTGGGGATAATACATTGCTCTAGATTTGCACCAGAATATGTGAGTTCAGGGTCTTTGCGTGTGACATTGCTTGATATCATGAGGAATACAATCAAATAGTATTTATTTTATACATACAACTGCATATAATATATTGTTATGCAATTGGAATATTTGATGTAAAGTTCCTGACAGTCATCTGTATTTCTACATTAACATGGGGGGGTGGGGTGGTATTTTAATTTTGAATATGATTTTTAGCATACTGAGAAACATCCAAACTCTAGAGAAGCTGTTACTTGCCTTGGAAACCATTGCAAACGCACTTCTTGGTTCCCTTTGCTCACCCTCCCTCCTACCTCCTCCTGCTGCCTTTCGTGCTTCTTTGTTTAATTTATTCTGGAACTTCACCTAGAGTAGCCCCTGGCCTTTATTTTTGCTTATAGCTTGCTTATAGTTCTTGATAGTTTAAAATTCTTTTGATTTTATTATCTTATCACCTCCTTCATGAGTATTTTACCCTATTAGTCATGATTTAGCCTTTAGTCTTTCCATGGGCCACCTTGAAGCCCTTGAATGGTGACTCCTTACAGCTGAACCAAAACTCCGGGTGAGGATGAACAGCCGACCCATAAATTTCAGGCATGTTGTCGCATTTCCAGTGCATCTGAGCCATGTTGTGCCTCAAAAATTAATGCTACTTACAAATTGCCTTCTGCCGTGCTCCACCAAATACTGAGGTGCTGTAATTATTTATGATAGTTAGCATCTCCTGAAGTATTCAAATAAAGGCCAAACTTATAGGGAAAACAAGTCCTGTGGAGGAAGGCTGTAGTATGAAAGAAAAGATGACTTGCTTTGTCTGCAGGTGACATTGAAAGGCAAGCTAGAAATACGTGTAAGAGATGGAGACCTAGACGTACTAGATTGAAGGGGGAACTCCGTAGCTGCTGCCATTGGGACTATTTTCAGGTGTTTGGATGAGTGAATGACCCAAATATAGTTTAAGGCTGTGACTATTTCATTTTAATAGCAGTGCAAATACAGTAGGTGAAGGCTAAGAGCACTGCATCTAATTTAGCAGTGTTGCTTTAGCAACATCGTGCAGGATGCAAATAGTCTCCTTGGTAACACTTCCTAAGTGTCATTAGATAAGCGATGGTTATAAACACGGAAGCGGATCAGAATGAGAGACATGCTCTTGTGCTGTGCCTTTTTATAGCCCCAGACATCACGATTAGCAGGATGGCAAAAGGAGAGAGGAAAGCTGTTTTGAGGATTGTAGCGCTTGTTAGAGTTCTAGATGTTGTGCTTTGGAAAACAGCACCAGCGGTGAACGGGGTTTTCTGACTTGGTTTAAATAAGTCCTCCCACCTCTCCGGGGGATGCAGATTGCAGATGTTAACCCCCCTGCTCTCTACCCTAATGGCATACTCATGTCTTGGTGAGTTTTGGATCTATAGGTTAGGAAGGGGAGAGGGAAGGAGACCCTAGAGCTCAGCGTGTGACCCTGCTGTCTTCACCCTAGAAAGGATGTGGAGGTTGAGGTGGTGGTGAAGGATCTGCTTCTAGGCTGGGATCAAGTACAGGATCTGCTCCCCCTCTGCTGTGCTTCCTGTGCCCCAGCATCACTGCCAATGCATTAGCTCTCCAGAACCAGATTTGGGGTTCCCTGTTGAATTCGGAAGACCTTTTCATAGGGATCAGCAAAACATAGGGATGAAGGTGAGAAATTGGATTACTTAGTGCTCGGAAACATGGCACTTGTTTCTGCTGTTGGAATTGTCATATAGAAGAGAGTCATGAATTGAGGCACCGTTTCTAGCTTTCATGATAATTGATTTTTTTTCCCTAAAGTCTCAGCTTTTGTTTAATACACACACACACACCCACACACACCATTTTTTTGTGTTTATCTGTTACAGAGAAAAGCTGCAAGGTATAAAAGGAATATGACCTAATGGCTCAAAAGTCAGAAAGCACACAAAAGAACCACCAATGCTTTTGTTTTCAACTGCTCTTTATTTTAATCCCACTGGTCGATGCCTGTGGATGTCATCCAAGGAATCTGAATGCATGATAATGTCAACTGGAGCACATGAAAGACAGTGGAAGGAGCCAAGTCCATAAGAGCATCAAAATAGGTTTATTCTGGTTTGGGATGAAAGTCTGAAAGAGCAGATGGTTTTATTTTATCATGAGCTTGACCGTGTCTCAGTAGAGGCAGACAGTTAGTAAACTTCTGCATTTTTTTTGGAGATCCTCTGAACCAAATCTGAGCCAGATCCTTGCAGCCAAACACCTCCTGATCTGTGACCTTCAGGTCCACACACCAGTCCAGTGACTGGAGACTGACCAGTCCAAGGGTCTCTTTTATTTCAGCAGTCTGCAGCACCTTGCAGTTTAGATACATGGCGAAAGACTGACTGCATTTTTTCCTAGTCTAATGCAAAAGGGAATTCAGATGTCAGTAGTCTCTCTTTACAAGGAGAACTCAGAATTAAACAAAAACCAAACACCACAACAAACCATCCCCCACAGACCTTTTTTGCTCCCAGATCTTCTTGGAATTCATCCATCTTCATATCACTCATATCTCATGGCCTCTGTTGTAAATGTCAGTGCTAATTAATGAGACCTTGGCCCTCTGTGTGGTTAAGATGAGAAACAATCCAACGTTTGTTTGTGAGATGGCTGCTCTTACCTCTCCCATTCCCAGGGGAAAGCACTGGGGTTGTTAGCCTTGTGCGTGAGAAGCTACAAAAGGCAAAGTCTGAAACACCACTCTACCCATGTAATGTCAAAAGCATGCAGGTGAAACTCTCCTGGGCTGGATGAGAGAAGTGCTTCCTAAACCTTTTAGAGATTAAAATGGGAAGTCTGGGGTCCCCGTACTGAATTGCCCCCATCCCATCCCATCCCATCCCATCCTATCCCACCCCTGTGCTGGGCTCCTTGGATTTCACTGCAAGGCACCGGTGAGTTTTCTGCTTTGTGAAGGAGACACTGGGGTCACTGGACCCCAGGATGCCGTTCCAGCACTAAGGCAAAATGTTGCTGCCTTCCTTGTGCAGTGCAACAGCCTTCACACAGTGGGTCTTGGGCTTGATTTGAAAGTGAAGTTTGTCTCTGCATCCAAATTGTTCTGCAGTAGAGGGACCTAGCAGCTGTTCCTCACCACCATGGCCCGTGGCTTCGTAGAATGTGGGAACTTGGACAAAAGACTCTGAGGGTTCTCAGCCCTCAACCTGCCCTTCCCTCCACAGTATGCAGAATAGAGCGTTTCTCTCCAGGACAGCCACGTTGCTGTGTTTCTGCCACACGTCATTTGGATACCGAGTTCTTAAACATTTGTAGGAATAATTTTTTAAACCAGCTTGGGATAGGAGGAGAATGATCTTCCTCCCTGATATTCCTGGCATGTTTCTGCTGCAGAGAGATGTGGTGAAGCTCATGCTTTCTGCGGAGAATCAAAGGGCAGGAGGGGTAAATGAGGTTTCTTTGGGGTCTCCAAGTAAAAATGTGTGGGTGGCAAGAACTGAGACCTAAATTACAGCCTTGCGATGAAGGCCTGGTGACTCTTGTCTGGGAGCAGGTGGTGCTTGGCCATGTGTATAGGCACTACTGGGGGACACGACAGAAACCCTCAAGTCCCAGGGAACACCCTGGTGCCACCTCTCCTTGTCGTTGCTTAACACCTGTTTCTCTGTGGCTCTTCACTGAGCTCTGATTTTGCAAAACCAAAAGTGAAACTATCCAGGATGATTTAGACCTGATTCTGACTTGATAAAGCTGAAGAGCTGGCTGGCATTTTGTTCCCATAAGCACCATAAAATGTGAAGCACCATCATATGTGCCATTAGCAGATTTCCTTGTTGGTCACAGTCTAGGGTGGAGATCAGCCTGAGACTCGGTTTCGTGACAGGTAGGACCATGCCAGCTCATCTGAATGTGTGCGGTCCTCTTTTCACCCATGGGGCTCTCAGGGGGGAACACTGGCCCTACTCACTCCCCGGGGTGGTCGATACGGCCACGCTGCAGCCTTGACCTGAGCCAGCTCAGGCTTTTCTGCATTTGCACTGCAGGCTCATCCCAAATAGCACCTCTGCATGACGCTGGTTCATTGCCTGTTCAGCAGAAAGAGCGATGCTTTCGTATTCCCAGCCCTGCTTCCTGCAGCACCTGGGTTTTCCTTGGAGATCTCCCATTCACACATGGAGCCAGTTCTGCTTCTCGGGGCTGACGGCAGCGCAGGGCCCTGCGGTGAGGCTGTGAGCCAGAAACCCCCCCAACCTCACCTTGCACACCTGAGACCAGAGGGCTCTTGCCGTTGTGCAACTACAAACTCCCTTTAAATCGGTGTTTCACAGAATCACAGAATGGCAAGGGTTGGAAGGGACCTCAGGAGATCATCTAGTCCAACCCCCCTGCTAAAGCAGGCTCACCCAGAGCATGTNNCTGGGCAGCCTGTTCCAGTGCTCTGTCACCCTCAGAGTGAAGAAGTTCTTCTGCATATTCAACTGAAACCTCTTATGCTTCAGTTTGTGCCCATTGCCCCTTGTCCTGTCACTGAGCAGCACTGAGAAGAGTCTGTCTCCATCCTCATGACTTCTACCCATAATATGTTTGTACGTGTTGATGAGGTCCCCTCTGAGTCTTCTCTTTTTCAGGCTGAACAAGCCCAGCTCCCTCAGCCTTTCCTCATAGGGGGGATGCTCCAGTCCCTTTAAGCAAGGCAGCTCTGGCTTTTCTGAGACCTCGTGTTATTTTTTTTGTGTCTGCAGTGGAAACCAGGAGTTTCACACCCCACTGTGGCTTCCTAACCCAGAAGGAAATCCCTTCTTTTCTCTCTTAATCGGTTGATGCTGCGGTTTTGCAATGCAGCCTCAGAGGTGGGAGAGCAGTGTGGGATTGCATGGAAGATCTTACCAGGGATGCTCCGTCCCAGCTTCCCAACGAGGGATGCTCTGTCCCGTCTGGGGCCGTGACAGGCTTTGCTCCCCAGCTCCTGCCCTGCCCTGTGCCCATTCCCCATGCACTGGCTGCTTTGTGCCTGCCAGCCACCCAGCGCCAGCTCCTCGCCCACCTCCTGGACATCAGGGTGGCCCACAGATGGGGGCTGAAGTGTGTCCCCACTATAGGAGGGCACCCCAGTGCCCTATCCAGCACAAAAGACTCCTCTCTTTAACCCCCCCTGTCCTGACCTCCGGTCTCCCTTTGCTGCCTGTTTCCGTGAATACACTCCTTTTTGTCTTTCTTCACAGAAAAATTAGAAGAGATCGCAGCCAAAAATCCTTCCCAAGCAGCTGGGGCAGCCATGCGGCGACTGTCCCTGGGACACAGAAGTCCCTCATTCAGTATTCACCTCCGGCAACAGAGGAGTTTTGATGAGGTTGCTCGGAGGCGGGCGTTATCTGTCCCTCGCTGGGGGCTTCCTCTGCAGCTGGGCGCCAGCCTCACGCCCGTGCCGTCATCCCTGGGTCTCGGACTGGCACCCCTCTCCATTAATTTTGTATTTTTAGTGGCCTTCCTTGTGCAATAACATGAATTATCTTTCTTTTTCAATAAGCATCTTCTTAGCAGAATATTAATATGTATAATTAAGATAGTATTTGGCTCTTGAATCACACTGTTCATCCCAAAATTGGCTTAATTACACAGCTGCTCCTCTAGAATAAGGCTGTGTTTGTTTAAAAGCTTAAATATGGAGATAGGGGCAAAATTTCTTCCTCAAAGGAGAAAACCTCCATTTCAGATTTTAGCTATGTTGTAAACAATGACTTCTCTATTTTAAGGAGGGGAAGAAGTCAAGAGAATGGTACTGCTGATTTTTGGTTTAATCCTTTACATAGGGAGTGAGCCACAACCCCCCCGATTTATTTTGGCTTTTTTTTTTCTGCATTATTGAAGGTAAAAAGCTTGAGGATCTTGCATTCCTTGGGTTGGTTCTCAGGCGATTCCTCTGGTTTTCCTCCCTCTCTGACATCCTGAAACTCAGGCGTCCCTAACAGCCAGGTGAAATCTGTCGGATAAGGCACCTGCTTTTCACCAGTCTCCAGTCTGTGAACCATAAACCTAGCTTTAACAGCAGCCTTAACCTCTTGGTGTTACAACAATGTGGAAGAAAAATGCCTCCAGACAAGTCTGCGGGGTTACTTCAGCTTTCTGCGAGGCAGCTGAGAAGTTATGTTCAATTTTGCTGTCCGTTCTTCTGCTTTCAGCATTGCTGCTGTAAACCATCAGCCCCTCCTGCAAGTACGTTCGTGTTTGCAACTGTGCAGTAAATCAGATTATTGCTGCTCTTTATTAACTCTGAGACACAAGATTTCAGCAGTAGAGGTTTGATTCAGAGAAAATGAATGAGGATAGTTAAAGTCAAATATAAATAGAGCTCATTAAAAAACAAACAAACCAGCCTCTGTTTCATTATGTGACTCTTAACTGCACCATGAGAATAGAAGTAGCTCTCATTAAAGTCCCCTGGCAGCCTTGTTCTCTTCATCTTCTTCTGCAAAGTCACTCACGAGCTCCTAGGAGCTCTTGGGGACGCGAAACCAATCTGCACCTTGGAATGGGAGAGGAAGGGAGAAAGCAATCAGAAGCAGCCTGCGTGCACGTGCATGCAATAAAATGACTGTAGCCCTGCCAGCGCATCCCAGCGCATCCCATCCGAGCTCCTAATTGCATCCGTGCAGAGTACCACTGCTCCCCTGCACCTATGACCCCTCTGCTGTGCTCTCAGCAGCACCCCTGGCAAAGCCAGAGGAGCCCCCTGATTTCCCCTCCTCTGCCCCAGGTGGGGTTCGTGCTGTGGGTGCTGGTGCTGCTGTGGAGTCAGCTCCCCAGTTCCCCTCCCGCACACCGCTGCGGGTGGGTGCTGCCTGGGGATGGGCTGTGCGGAGAGGTCAGGATTGCTCCCCGGCTGGGGGGAAGAGCATCCCCTCCGCGCCCCCTGAGCACCACCGCAAAGCCCAGCATTGCCTGTAAAATGAGAATAAGCTGCTTATTTCCCAGCGCAGTCTGTGGGGAGCCTCTGCCCTTTCATCACCACAGCCTTAAGAAGAACTCAGAGTCTGATTTACACACTCACTGTCCCCGTGTAGGTGGGTTTGTTCATTTCTGGTGGGTTTTTCAGTACATATGTTTTGGGGGAAGGGAGAAAGTAAAAAAGAGAGTGATGTAGTCAGAGCATGGAAAAAATCCAGCTATGGTAACAAAATATAGTGTATAGCAGTCTGTACTGAAGAAGTAAAGGTGGCAGAATGGTACCCAAAAGCTTCCAGATCACTAATTTAGAAGCAACCATTAACTTTAATGAGGCTTCAGCTATTGCCTTAATGAATAGGACACGCTTACCTTCCTGGGATCCTGAGCGTGCAGGCACAGTGAATGGGAAAAGAGTCCTGGAAAGGGTGTGGGACAGCGTGTGAAAGGAAGCCCTGTAGTTCTGGAAAAGGAAGCTACTTTTAAAGCAGAGTTAAAACCTATTTTCTTTTTAAAAGGGTCTATTAAAGAAAAGACCATGTGAGTCTCATTACTGCTAGTGCAATAGCACAAGTGGGAGATTAATATTCTGTTTAAGGGAATAAAACTGCAATATCTCTTGAGCAAATCTATTCCCACAAGAATGGGAGAGCTCAAAAGCAAATAGCAGCTTTATGCTATTTACGATTGCACTTCTGGAACACATATGGAGCCTGCAAGGGACCTGGCTGTATTAGTTGCACTTTTCTCAAGGTTTCCCCCTGTTAACAGGCACCAGTTCAATCCCACCATTATCACCAGTTTAATCCCAGCATTAGCAGCACTGGGAACACGAGGTCATGGAGTCCTTGGTATTTTAAAGCAATGCATCATCTACTCCTGCTCCCTGCAAGCTTAACTGGCTTGATGCCTGAGTGCCCGCCACAAGGGCTCCCACTGTTCTGACTTTATGTGGAAAACCATTCCGAAGTTTTAATTAATTTTAATTCATGATCGCAAAGCAATTTGGTGTATGCAGATGGAAATCGGTAGAGAAGCGTTAGTTCATCGTGCTTTAGTATTTTTTATGTACACATATGTTTTACAAGAAGAGTTGCAGCTTACTCAGAACCTGGACTGGACTGTGCCCGACTGTTTAATTACTGTTTACACAGAAGTAATTTGCAAAGTGTTAATTTCCGAAATCAGTGCACTCCAGTCCAATAAATATTTAATGCTTCCATCTGCCATTTTTAGGTTAGTTACCAACCCTGCTAGATGAAGTCTATGAAACAGTTGTCTGCTGTTGACATAAAGAAGGGTTTTGAGATCCAGCTTGCATGGAAACCTAGAAAAAAACAGATTTCCTGAACCCAGTTATATTCTCTTTTCTAGATTAAATATGGATAGGGACAACATTGCATATGGAGACAGGTTTATAGCAGGCAGGCCCGTGTAAAATTACATCTTAATTTTATGAGGGGAAATACATCGAGTCTTCCCTAGTGAGACAATGACTGCAGATCCCAGGTCTGAATTCCGTGAGGAATCTAGCTGGAGCATTCAGCACCTTTTCCAATGGGAAGGCACGGTGGCGATTTCAAAGAGCAAAGAGGAGGTGGAGAAGCTCCCTGCCCGCACGGGCATCCAGGGCTCCCACAGGTCGTGGGTGGGATGTCAACCTCGCTTTCTGCAAAGCTGGGGGCAGCAAAACTTGCCTCCCTCCGCTGCGTGGCAGACTGTTTAATTACTGATATCCATGGAGGATTTGGAGCTCTCCGGATGGAATGCCCTGTGCCAATGCGAATGTCACTGCTCGCAGTACAACATGGGGGCCTCAATGATTAGTTCTGTTTTACTGTTTTTCTAGTATAATTATGTTTAATTCATGTGTTGTTTCATCAAAATGTCTGTCACTTGAGGCTTGGCCTCATCTTCTTAAATAGCTGGATATAAAATTACAATGTGTTCCTCCAGTGAGACCATATTTCCAGAACATCATGACAGCTTTATTATGACACAAGGCTTTCTGTTTAGCTGAATGGATACACTGAATTATCCTTTTAAAAAATCAAAATCTCTTGCGGTTGGATCATTAGACTTGTGCCATGTTCTGTACCGGGTTACCCTAAATCAACATATCAAGGATCTTGTGCAGTGGCCTTTAAGCTTTCTTGCTGGGTCGGGGTGGGCCAGTAGTTACGCAGGAGGCAAACTGCAAAGCACCAAGCAAAGCAGGGTTTTTTCCAGCAGAAGATGTTCTCTCTTTGTGTCATTCCCCAGCCTACTGGCAGCTTCCAGGGATTATTAAGAAAGTAGTGAAGTAGTGGGAACGATCCCCATGTCCCTATGGTGCCTAAAGCTCCTGTAGGAACCTGGAGGAGCGTTGCCACCAGTACCATCACGCTTTAAATACCAGACCCCAAACCACTGGCGTGGGCTGCTGCAAGATGGGTGGAAGTCTGTGCCTGTAAATACGAATGTGTAGTTTAGATAATGGTTTTAGCAATGCATTCAAATTATTGCCCAAAACTATTCCCTGCTATACTCTTGCATGTAAAAAGACCAACCCGTCTAAGCCTAATGGGACCCTAATGAAATTGCTTCCCGCAGCTTTATGTTGTACAGCTGGATGTAATAACTTCAGCTAACGCACCGGGGACATGCAGCAGCAAAGTTCTTCTCAATGCAGTTCATGAAGTTGCTGCTGTAGTGGATGGAGGGCTTTTGGGATGGGTGGATGTGTCAATCAGTCTATAATGAGACCTCTGGATTAAAAAATTGTGCTGGATTATGGAATAAGTTTTTGAATTGCTACTGTGATGGGCTACCCTTGTGTAACCAGGTACTACAGGCTCTTTTTGGCTTTCATGTGGGTGGTGATGTGCCAGAAAAGGAGAAAAAAAGAGAAACATGGGAAATTGTGTTGGAAGCATAATTTGCGGTATTGCTTTGGTACTAATCCGTGTCCCCCCCCCCCCCCCCTTTTTTTTTTAAGACGTCTTTTAAACTTTGTAGGACAGGTGCTGAATGGCTGCTCTGTGGCTTGAAGAACCAGCATCTAACCTCAGGAAATCCCCAGTGGCTGGAAACAAATATTAAATCAAGCAGTCCTTTTGGCTGGTGGCTGTGCCTCTACTGCCAGTAAAGTGGTGTCCTGGGCTGTTTTCTCGCTGCTTTTATCTGGTTTCCTGAGGAAGCCAGGACCACTGTAGTCAGCTGAAGTGCAGGGGGGACAGGAACCATCTCACTGGTTCTTGCTCTTGATTTGGACACGTGCATGGTGGTGGGGCCATCCCAAAGAGCATGAGGCACTTTCTGTCCCCATCATCTCCTTTGCAGCAATCTCTGCAGGAGAACAGAATCTGAATGCTGCAGAAATCTGCTTGTTAATGTAAGACAGCATGGTCTACTAGTCACAGCAGGGCTTAGTGGAGATAAATCCCTCTACTTGATGTTCCCAGCTCTCCCACGCAGATACCAAGGCGTTGCACCTCTCTGCACCTCACAGCGCCTATGCGTAGGGATAAAGGGAGGAGAGACGTAGACTTGCACTATTGTTGTTATGGTTTAATTCTAACCAGAACCGAGCAGCAGGAAAGTGCTGGCAGTTCTCGGTTCCTGCTGTCATGATTTAGACCCAAATTAGACTCAGTGTGAGTTGAAAGGAGGTTTGAACTGATCAGTGTTGGGTCTGCTGCAGGCCCCCATTTCTTCCCCCACCACTGGTGGCCACGTGAGAGAATCCATCTCTTTTGGCCAAAAAGCAGTTCCTCTTCTCCTTACCTCTTATTTTGAATGGTTAGTTTTCGGCTGGGTTAGCCCCCTGTATGGGCTTGCTGTGCCACGTGATGTGACCGGAGGCGAGGGATGGGGTGGGATGGTCTGGCCACGGAGAAGCCAAGTCATTCCCATGGAAAGAATATCTCATGTGGCTTTGCTGAAAATTAAACTTCATTGGAGGGGTTGTACTGAAGACTGAAGGCATGTTTGAACTCAGGGTGTGGGTTGTCATTTGACCAGCTGGTTGGTTTGATTTTATGACCTTTTGTGCAATTTAGGGGAGGTTGTCCTCCGGCTAACACCTCTTTGCTATCTGCGACAGTCCTGTGCAAGCAGGACCTTCCTGGAGATGACTGAATGCACACTGATTTGCAAGGCTCTTCCTTGCAACCTCCTGCAGGCCAGTTTCCCAGGGCTGTGATTTTCACGTTTTTGTGAACCAAGAGTCCAACTGTGCATCACAAATTCAGCAGATGAAGCCAATGGGGCAGCCTTGTCATACTGCTTCCATCCATGTATCTCCACCAGAGGAACCGATCTCCTGTCTTGCACAGAGGCTGGGCAAGACTGCTCAGTTTGTGGAAGAGCGGGCCTCTTGCAAGACACGGTACTTTGCCTCTTCATCATCTCACTACAGAGGCCTGATTGTGCCGCCTCTGGAAGCTTTGGTCAAGGAACTTGCTTCCAAAGACCATATTAGTATTCTGCAAAGAAAACGGGAGTGCTTCCTTCATTGAGTCAGCTCAAAGGACTAGTGTGTGTCAGCTATTGTAGGAAATAAAATGGCTGCTGGAAAAAATAAGCGTTTTTAAAAAAACTTATGTTCTGCATTGAATTATTTAGGTTCAGAAAACAAGCTGGCTTAAAAGGATGGGGGCTGGTTCAGGAGAGTGGTGCTGTGAGAGCCAGCAGCCCCCCAAGCTTGCAGGGTGAGACCCCCGGGTACAACTTGATGTCTGTAGTCTGCAGGGCAGGCAGCACAGAAAAAGCCTTGTAAAAGAGATAAGCAAAGGCAAGCTGGGGAATAACAGCTCTTCCATAATACTGCATTTCCTGGGTATTAGAGTAATTCGATGATACAGGAATGTAATAGTACAAATCTGGCTGATAACCCTTTTGGTAAACAATAATAAAAGAGCTGTGACAGTTCAGCTCTAGCTTGACTAATGTAGTGATAGTATCTATCTCAGAGAGAGAAATGCAATAGCACAGAAAGTTCCTTTCTGCCATTTTTCAGATGTGTGGATGTCATTGGGTGACATTCAGGCCCCTGCAAGGGACCAGCACACACTCACACACCTTTGGGTCTGTTTTAAGCCTTCTTAAAATACCCTGGTGATATGTCCTGAACCTTTATGCTTGATGCATTTCACTCATTGCATGGAAAGCAGCAGCCTCCTTCCCCCATTTAACGTGGGGATCGCTTCTCTCTAGCAGGCAGGAAAGACTGAGAGAGCAACCCAGGGAATCTGTTTCTCCTTTACTACATTAATAGCATTTGCTAGTGTTAAGAGATGTCTGCAGCCCTGGGCAGCAGTATGGGTTGTGTGTTTTTCTTATTCAATGACCAAGAGGAGCCAGAGATAGGTGATAAACTTGGCTAAACATCAAGTGCTGAGTGAACAGGCTCGCATCTGACCGGGTGGGAAACAGCAGGTTCGTTGCTGTGGCTGCCTGTACTTCCCCAGGCATACCTTATGGCATTAAAAGCTTGGAATTATTTTGCTTTGGGTGGAGTTAATTGGAATGGGCTGCTGAGTCATCTCCTCCAATCTGCATATTAATGCCACCTCACATCCCTCTTCCCTTCCCACCCAGTTGGAAAGTAGGGGGCTGAGATGCATGCCCAGCAGTGTGGCAGAGGTGGGTGTTGGAGCCCTGAGACCTGGCTCCCCTCGGCTGTGCAGGAGCTGCTGGGAAGTGCTGCCTTCTGCTAATGTGTTTGCTTTGCATTTCCCTCTTCTGGTTGAAGGCAAGCTACCCTACGTCTTTCTTTCCAGATAGATGCTGGTGTTCTTGTGGGATAAGCTCAGAAGGGTTCTGCTTTGAGCAAGGAGGAGATGTTGGAAGCTCTGCTTTTAACTGCAACTGCAAGCAGTTCCTAATCTGTAGCCCAGATGAACTGGCAGCTGTATTTTCATTTAACTAATGCTTCTTAAGACAAACAATAGAACATAAAGGCTAACGCTGCTCTCATTTACTTGGATGGGAGCAGACTTTGGCTTTCAAAGTGGTAATAACCAGCATTGGAGTTTATTTTATGGTAAGCCAGAAGCCCCTTCTAGGATTATGGTTCAGTAAGAAATACTGGTGCAGTAAGAAATACGCAGGCTCTGCCTCAGAGAACATGCACCCTTCTTAAAATGGTCTCCTATAGCTCTGTGTGACTTGCCTGTCAAGCTTTAGTTAGCTCTGTGTCAAAAGAAACAGTTTTAAGCACCCAGAAGCTCAGCGTCATTCTTCTTTGGGTTTGGTTGTTGTTTTTAAAGCAAAACTAAATTAATTAAAACGGTCACTTAGGTAAGGTAATGTTATTTCCAACTTTCTTAGAAAGTGTTGGAAAGGGAAAGTACAAGCCTTTGCTAGATTTGGCAGCTTCCTTGGAAACTCTATCCCTGTGTGAGAGTGCATTAAAAATAATGCTCTCTGGCAGCTCTTTTGGAGCCTGAAAGCTAAAAGGTAGTAACTAACTCTGTATCATGGACTTCTTACATCTTCGTTGAATCTAAGATCATTAATATCTCAGATTCACGGCTGAAACTCATGGAGAGGAAAGCAGCTGGTCACACTTGATTTTAATGACATTTCAGTATTACGTTTTTCTTCCTCTTTCCCCAAGCCCTGCAATGAGGTTTGTGCTTTCATACAATAAGGCAGGATGAACCTCACTACGTCTCTCTGATGGCCAGTTCGGGTGTGCAAGTTTTCTTGGAGCTTCTGTGCTGATGCCTGCTGCTATATTGTCTCTTTAGCTGGGACTTCATCCAAGTTTGTAAGCAGAGATGAGGCTCAGTCTTTGAGTTTGGACGTAGCTCTTGGGTTTTCCTGGAGTGCCAACTGGCCCAGTGTTGGG
Organism: Gorsachius goisagi; assembly: GCA_018403395.1. Lineage (NCBI taxonomy): Eukaryota > Metazoa > Chordata > Aves > Pelecaniformes > Ardeidae > Gorsachius > Gorsachius goisagi. The sequence goes on from BOSO01002057.1 coordinate 25,624, forward strand.
TACCAACTTTATCAACTCTGGTAATACATCACACTGTCTCAGGCGATAAAGATCAGTTTCTAAATCTAGGATACCAAAGAAAATGGTAGCTGTTATTCAGTGGGGAAACAGATGCTCCCCCCACCCCTGAGTGGTTACTAGAGATGTGTGTTGCTGGAAACATCAACTTTATTTTTTTTGTGTGTGTCTTTCCCTTCTTGCATAAAGACTTATCCATTCAACACTTACCACAGTGGAAGTGTATTAGTAAACATGGGCTTGTTGATATCTGGCATTCTGATGCTTGACTGGAGGAAAGATCTGCAACTTAAAAGGGGGTTGGAATAATAAAACCCCAAGTGTAACCTATGCTTAGGAAATAACAGCGGTTATTGTTACGCCCTGAGGGTGTTGGGTTTTTCACTTAGCAGTGAAATGAGATTCTTGAACGAGAACTGTGTAATTGTGCTGGAGCTTTGTGTCTGGGATTGTGGCTCCTGTTCATCTTCAGCGTGATGTGTGACCTGAAGAATTGCTTTGCTAAGGACAGAAGTGGTGATTTTACAGATGCCTTCAGCTACAAGGTATCTCTCAGATTCCCCTGAGTCGATTTCTTTACCTCTCTGCTCCAGGCAGGGTAATTTATCTTTTTTTTTTTAAACTCTTTGTTATCTTCACTAATAATGATGAACGTTCAACAGAAGCATCCCTTGAGGGCATGATGTACCTCAAAAAAATAGATCCTTTTCTCACTTTGCACAAATGTTTTACAATTTGATGTTGTTTTGCAATTGACTGCATTTAGTCTCTTGCATCAATTTTGGGCATCTGGTTACTGGAAAGGCTAACAAGAAATTCAGAAAAAAATATATGGTTATCGTTATCAATTGGACTGAAAAGCTTGATTTTAAGAGCAAAGGTTAAAAGAGCTGAATATGAGTAGCTTTGCCAAGTGAAGACTGAATAAGTAGATTACTTTTTACTGTACTTGATGGGTGCAAACATGAGGAAGACTCATTTAAAGTGCTCACTGGATACAGGAAGGATGAAATGAGAGGGGAAGACGATGTGATTAACAGGTAAACTTTGAGACATCACTGTGCTATAGCAGCCACAGGTCTTGTAACATCAGACTTACTGATTCAGCTCTTGGGTAATAAATTCAGCCTAGGAACAATCCTTCTCTAGTAGAGGAAAATTAATAGATTTGGGCCTGTAGGAGTTATTCTGATCTGGTCCCTGCTACAGTAAATCTTTTCCACCCTGAGCACTCAGTGATGGTGTGCAGCCAGGGACCAATGTTTGCCTTGCAGGGAGCTGGGTTTTCCTTGATAATGGAGTGAAAAACTCTGAGATCTGTGGCAGAAAAGCACTGTATAATTATCCAAGGAGGTTGATGTGTGCTGCCCTACCTTTAGCATGTCGCCTGTTACCAAGACCTTTCTTGGCTGTTGTTGGTGTGGAAGGTGGTGTGGCACCTCCTCTCATGCTCTTGTGGGTTCCCAGCCTCAACAGATAGACAGCTGGGAAGACCAGGTCTTCAGATGTTGATCCTCTTGGGATCTTCAGGAGGGTTTAATGTTGCTGTCCTTTTCCCTGAGCTCTTGCCCAGCCATCTTGCTTTGCCTTCAGCACTTTCAGCTTGAACCCAGTTCTCTGCCCTTTGTGTCAATGGGGCAACGTGCTTCGTGCAGCAGAAGACATCCTAACCTCCTGAGGGATGGCACTGCTGTCTTTCTCCCCCTTCCTTCCACCTAGCTGTATGCATACAAGTGTGTCCATGCCCTCTATTCCCACTCTCTGTTACCCAACTGCCTAGCTGGGCTAAAGCCCTGTGAATCTGTGATTCACTGCAGAGACTCTTGTAATTTAAAAAAAAAAAAAACTACAACCAAACAAAAAAAAACCCAACCAAAAAAAACCCCCAAACCAACCTGCAAAATTATCTTTCTTTTCCACCATTTTTCTAATTTTATTTCTAGGGTGCTGGCTTTGCTTGCAGGTGGGTTGGGAAGCCCAGGGCCACCCTGTGCATGGAGCAGAGCTGTCATGTTGCTTTTGCTCCAGCAGCCTCTGGTGGGGAGAGTAACAGGGTTAAAGCTGGGGCAGGATTCCTCCTGTGCTGTAACTCTGCTGCCTTTGTAGACCAGCCAGAGGAGTGAGTTAGTGTCTGGAGTCTGAGATGAACTCTCTTTTAATCTGTGTTGTAAGCAAAGGATGATGAGTAGTAGAAAAGGCCATTTTTTTTTTTCCCCCCAAGAGGCCAATGTGGGGGCCTTTTTTTTTTTAAAAAAAAAAAATTTCAAATGTGGGGGAAATAAAACTATCTGGAGGTGAATGAGTCACTTTCATGAGTCACCAATAGTGGGAAGAGGGGATTTCATATTTGTGGATCAGAAGCAAAAAGTACAGTCTGTTCCCTGCTTGGTGTGAGAGAGAAAATAATGGACAATTTCAAAAAGCTATTTTCTCCCCAAAAGAAGAATAAGAATCAGGTTTTAGACTCTCCAGCATCTCGGGGTGAATGGCTGCCACGCCTTCTGGCACTGTGGTCCTGCTGGTTCCTGGGGCCGACTGCACCCAAAGGTGCTTGTACCCTTGTGGGTTTTTCCAAACCTTGGGACTTCTGTCCCATGCTGCCAGTAGCTTTCTCGGCATGACCTTGGGCATGCTTCCCCACCACTTGTCACTCGCTTTCTCCTCTATAATATGAGGCTATTGCCAGTAACTTAAAATTCATGAGGAGCCAGGCTTTGTGCCTTCAGCAGCCCGTTTTCTTCCCCTCAGAAAGAAGATGTGTAAATGCGGGCGAGCGGGGGCGGCGAGCAAACTGCGAGGCAGTAAATCATGCCCTGGCTATGCTAATAACTCTTTCAAATGCCTCGTTGGTGCTGCGTAAGAGTGTAACCACCCAAAATCTCATCCGAGGGAGGGTGTACGGCCCTGATGACAAACACACCAGGGCGAGAGGGCTGCCTGCCCCAGCAGGCTGGGAGGGCTCAGTCCTGGGTGCTTTCTGCTCAGAGAGTGCAGGGCCCTGTGCATGCAGTGGATGTGCTGTGGTCCTCTCTCCAAGGCTTGGGGGTTTTGATTAGACTGAGCAGAGGAGGAGGAGGGTGCATGGGGCTTTCCCCCTGTGTCCGCCAGCTGTCACTGTTGCTGCGCATACCCGGGATGACCGATGTGTTTTGGCTGTGATCCCCAGCTGAGCCTTTACCACCACCACCCCTCCAGGCTGGACCGGGGCCCCTTGGGATGGACACCAGGGAATGCGTAAGATGATGATTGCTGCCCCGAAAGGCTGAGGATGTTTGGCTTATCCGTGGCGTGAGAGTATTTAGCCTCATCTTAACAACTTCTTCCTGAAGCTGCGACTTTATTGCCTATGAAAAGGCTCTGTAAGAGCTCCACAGATAATTTTAGTGCTTACCCACTTCCTCCCTGTTGGGTGTAACCAATTTAGATTTTTTTTTCGAGGGGTTGTTACAGAACTAAAACTCCCTCAAACTGCTTCTCCAATTAAACAGTTGTTTGTAAAACTGGGGCGGGGGGGGAAGTAATAGTAAATGAGGAGGAGTGGTGGCGGCAGCAGGATCTGGCAGGCTTTGGCAGCGTGCATACACACATGGAGAGCCACATACTTATCTCCTGTGTGCATAGGCACTCAACATCTTCCACCTTGTATTCTGTGTGAATTGCCCTGGTTTGGGTGAAGTAATGAGAACTGCTTGGGCTTGTAAAGTGAAGGAGATGGAGTTTTGCCTCCTCAGTGGGAAATGGCTGACAGGTGGAGGCGTTCTTGTGTGTGCTTGCTGAGGGCTACTCCAAAACTCCTTGTAGAAGCAGTTAGCATCTTTCAGGGTATTGTACTTTTACTGTCTGAGCTGACAAACACAAAGTTCAATTGGTATTCAACAACCCAAGACAAGAGTCGTCTGCAGTTAGCCTGACGTTCACCCTACGGTGTAAGCGATCATATACCTATATTATAGTCAGGTTCTGCTTGAATTCAGATATCCCAGAACTTGATGCTGGAGAGGACTGAGTCAGCATAGTGTTAGTTGAATTAACTATTAATGTGCTTTGTGGAGATTATGCAGCAGCAAAAAAACCTCAGACACCATGTTTTACATGTAACCTTGTTTTGGATTTGAGATCCTGATACTTACTGAACCAGATTTTGCTGTGAGAGATAGAGATGTGAATTGGAAGTCATGCCATCCCTCAGCTGTGCTGCTCTAGACTTGCAGCAGAGAGTAGCATTTGACCTTTAGAATCTAATTCTGGTAAAATCAAACACCAGTCTATACAAATTTCTCCATTTAGATTAGATCCTGCCTCAAACAAACATAATTCAGAGGAGAAAGTGCGCTCCTGGCAGAGACAGATGGATAATCCCAGCCCCTGCCTTGTGCTCACGTGCTTGCTGTCGCCTCTTTTCAAACCTAGGTTTTCTTGTTGGTTGTCTCTCTCAAAGCTAAGCGTTAGGAACAGCAAATTCAATACTTTTCTCAATTCCTGACCAGATTAGAAGCACTGACTACAAAGGGGAAGAATTTGTGGGAACATGTGGCCGTGCACAAGCCAGAGCTGCCCGGGGAGTCTCCAGGGAAGAGCTCAGTTGAGTTGAAAATGGGTTTCTGCTTTTGCATCCGTGCTACCGCGCCAGCCAGACCCCTTCTGCGCTAGGTGGCTGTGTGGCAGGGAGGGAAAGGCATCCTTCCCATCTGCTTTTAATTTGGCAGCACAGCAGCCTGGTTTGCAGCCAGGTGAGTAGTTGTGCTTGCAGCCGGCCCGCGCCGTCCACGTTGTTGTGTGCCTGTACCATGGGCTTGGGAACACAGAAGAGGCGAGTTATGATCAGAAAGGCCATTTGTTTCTCTAATAAGGTATTTACATGTGCAGTTCAAACAAGCCCAGCCAGAAATGAGGCATCTTGGTGTGTGCTTTGAAAACATCGCTGGACTCGGGGGTGTGGAAGGAGGCTGATAAGGAGTTTGGTCCTTTCTGAGCTCTCCTGCTGCCTCTCCTGCCTGCAGCCGGATGCTGCTGGTTCAGCTCCTCCAGACTATTTTTATTTGCTTTCTATTGATGTGGTGACTTCTGTATAGGTCTCTAGGGAGACGCCAGTAACACAGGTTAGTGGTTGTGCTCCCTGTACTGCAGGTCTGTGGCTGGGATGCCTCCTTGCTCTTCTGGCTGGCGATTCCCACGTGGGGTGGGGAGCTGGAAGCCCCCTGTGTTGGGCTTTGGGAAGAACAAGGCTTCTCAACAGCTTAATTATGGGGCAATAATGTATTCAAGGGATTGATGGGACTTAGTTTTTATTTATGCAAGAGGAGCTGGGGATGGGTTTCCTCTAAGTGTTGAATGATGGGGTCTGTGCCCTTGTTGACTCGTACACCTTCCCTTGTTTCTCTTCTGTCTCTCTCCCTCTTTGTTTAACCACAAACACTGTATTGAAATTCTGTTGCTGAATAAATGTCACATCCCAGGCAGTATTTGTCTTTGTTTTCCATATTTCTTTGCCATGTTGAGGCTTATCTTGTTTATCAGGTTTGAGTAAACAGCCTGTGGCTGTGCAGAGATGGGGAAAAGCAAAGGAAGGGTTAACCAGGCGATACCCAGATACTGCCAGCTGGGATGTGAGCATATGTCTGTGTGTCAGGCAGAGGCAAATTCAGTTTGCCTAGGCTGAACCTGAGTAAATAAGCTCTGCTGAGAGGTGGTAATATTAGGTTGAGCTCAGCACTGCACAAAGTGGTCATACAGCTTCCGCATGGCTTAGGGGACAGATAGAGTAAGGCTGCATCTGTTCAAGGAGTGCAGCCTAAAAATGCCTAACTCAAGCCTTGCTGCACTAAGTAGCAGTCCTGATAGTTGGAAAGACAACTGAAACAGCTCAAATAATAAGAGGGAAATTAAGTGACCTGCTCCTGTTTACATTCATGACAGCAGTTAAAAGATACAGGCTGTGATATAAGTTTGCTGCAAAGCGGTGGAACTTCCCCTGATCTTCCATTTAATAGATAAGCTTAAAAAAAAAAAGTCTCACTTCTGCACTGCCAAAAATAATGCGGAAATAGAATAGAAAAAGCTGCCATGGGGCTACACATTAAGCCTGGTCCACATTGGGAGAAACTGGAAGGAGATGGTGTGGCTGCACCAAAGTGTGGCTTGGGGCTCGCACATCTTTACTCCTCACTGAATCTGTCCCAAAGACTCTTAAGAAAAAGGAGATAACCTGGTGCTGGGTTCACTGTGGTGTGGTTTCCAAAAGAGGCTGCTGGCCACAGGACTCTCCTTCATCTGCTTTCTGGAAACAACCAATTTTTCATTTTTAGTGGTTAATTCTGAAAATATGAAGGTCTGTTTAGTCTTGTCTCCCTAACATAAACCAGCCAGAACAAGGCAGCTTGAGGGGAGTTTGCAACAAGTTCCCTTATTTGGAATAGCAGTCAAGGTTGTACTGTGGCAGCCGTGGGACTCTCCCACCCTGGTGGGGCACGGGGGGTCGGGCTGGTGTTGTGATGCATCGCAGGGCTGCGTCAGGGGGAACCGTGGTGGTGTTGGACAGGTTTGAGGAAGCCCAACGGGCTGGATTCTATCCTGAGCTCTGCCTGTTGGTTGCACCCAGTTTGTAGGAGCAGGTTGTGATGTGAATGGGGCCTGAAAAGCTGAAATGCCAAAAAAAGTAAAATTTTTGTGGAGCAAAACTTTTTCATGTAAATTCTGTGGCTGTGATCTGCTTTCCTTCTATAGGGCGAAATGCCCTCCTACAGGTTCTTCCAGGAAGAGCTGCTGTCCCTTGCCAGGTGCCACCTTTGCATGATCCCTGTGTCGTGGCCGTGGACAGGCTGGTGCGGTGCCTGTGGACCTGCCCAGCACCTCCCTGTTGCTGCCTGCCTTCCTCCTAATCTCCATAGCCATCCTCACCCCACTGCTCATGGTGGCTTTGATCCTGCAGAACGGGGCACAGAATGCCTTTTTTGCAGATTTTAGTGTCCTTAATGTGCTCTCTTTCTCTACAAGCATCAGATTTTCAGGAACTTGCTAATGGTGCCAACTTTTAAGCCTTTTAAGTTTACAACTTTCTGTGGTCTGAAATATCGTCCCTTCATCCTCGGCAAAAGGGGGAATGAGTTCTCTGAGCTCCTGCCGAAGGTGTGCTGGGAATTGGGGTTTGGTGAGCTGGGCTTTGCTTGAACTGTGGCATGCTCTCTGTGTTTGAAGTCTGGTTGCTATTTACCTTTGACAAAAGCAGGAAAAAAAATTAAACGTGTGCATTTCATTTCTATGGATGGCTTTTAAGTTAAATTATTGTCCCTTATGCTGAACTATTTACTTACAGTCTCCTCTAATGCTATCTTTCTTCCTTCACTGGGGGTATAAGAGCCTTCTTTTGCTCAGCTGCTGCTGGTGAGAGTGCTCTTTCTTCCATGTCTTCCACTGTTAAAATACCTTTATTTGTTCTCTGTGTTGGAACTGCATTGCACGCTAATATTGTATGGCAGATGCTAAGCACACTTAGAACATGATGAGACTTGGATGTGCATTCGTCACTGGAAGAGCCTATTTTTTTATTTGTTCAGTAAAGCGCTAATGACAAGTTCAGATCCCAGACAAATTCTGTGTCCTGCCAAGAGTTTTTGCAGTATCAATAAACTTGGTTTAATGCAGCTGTCTTTATTAAATTTATTCATAAATTTGGAAGGTAAATTTGCTTCTATAGGTAGATATTTATCATTTCACAGTCTTCTAACCAAATTTCCATAAATGGAGTTTTAAGCACTGTCTAAATTACTTCCATGCCATCTCAAATGTTTCACAGACCATTTTCACATCCTAATGATGACTCTAAGACAATGGGAATCTGCGTTGCCATGAAGAAATGCTTCCTTTTCACACAGCATTCTTCTGAGTCACTGTAATAACTTGTATTCCTGCTCAAGGTGCTTTATAAATTCTGGATCTAGTTCAGCAATCCATCCCTATTTAACAAAGCATTTTAGTGTGTATTTGAATTGTATCAGCGACAAGATGACGAGCCCAAGTTCACGTGTCAGGAACAGAAGACGACCCAGAAGAACCTACTCCCTGGCCCTTGAACCAAGCAGGGGATCTCGAGCCATTGCTGTGAGCACTGCAGCTGCCTGTCGAGGGTTTCAGCCCCATTGGCACTCCCAAGGTATCTTCTGGAATGCACTAAGGTGGGATGGGGGAGCTGGAGCTCAGCTGAGACACTCTGTCTGTTCGGTCCTTGTTAAATCAGTGAGTGTTGTCAGAATTGCTGCAATCATCTGGTGTTCTGTGCTTGGAGGATGGAGCAATGCAGGAGCTGTCCTGGCTCTGGGGATGGGGCCAGCGGGGTGTTTCTAGGAGCTCCCCAGTCCTGTTCAGACTGCATGGTCCCATACCATTTTGGAACAGCCTAGCTCTTTACTTTTGCCTGTTCACCCAGATGGGTGGGATGAGCCTTTTGTAAATTTGTTCCTTTTTTAATCTTTCCATTACTAACACTTGCTCTTAATTGACAGTCAGAACCACAAGAGTTTATTCCTCTTTTCCACCCACCTTTCCCTTTAAAACTCCCACTTCCAGAGCGAGCAATAATTACAGATGCCTTCAGATTGCTTTGCTCTCTCTGTAAACACAGAGCCTGACATCTGGCATATTTTGAAGTTATTTTATTGAGTCTTGATTGTTCCTGTAAATAGGCTGCGTGTGTGTCATACCTCCAAGGCAGTAAATAGATGTATCTCTTCCTGCACAGACTGAATGAGAGAGACTCTTCCAGGCAACCCTATGGTGGCCATAAGTTGGAGGACTGATGCCCCCAGGGCCAAACCTATCAAACAGGGACTGTTTCCACAAGAGTGGGAGGACGTGCACAAGCTCATGACTACATTGGTGTTAGGATGCCGGTAGGAATGGATAATAAGATGGATAAATAATATAGATGGAAGAGACAAAATGCTGTTAGAGTTTAGGATTGAGTCAGTTTAGGGGGAAGCCTTGTTTTGATAGACTCAGATGTGGATGGGCGTGAAGCTCAAAGTATCTTTTCCAGATTTAAAAGCTTTTCTTTCTATTTCTTTTTTTCCTCCTCTGAACAGAAGCTCCTTGCTAGTGTAGTATGAAACTCTGGAGTTTCCACTATGAGCCAGGTGTTAAAGTAGGTTTTATTTTTACAAATTGGGAGATATTCTGCAGAGCTCCCCACATTGCTGTAATAGTTGAAGAAACCAAAAGCTTCTCTAGCATGATGGTAGGGAAGTCCTGTATGTAGAGCATGAAATTCAAAGACAGCCAATGGCATAGGAATCAGGAGAATGAACCTGGGTTTTAATGCAAAGGTGAAGTCAACTTCTCATTCCACATAGCAATCTGGCCAGTTGGTGCTGTTGGGTTTAAGATTGCTTTTCCTGCCTCCCTATAGCTAAATGTGGCCTTAAAAGTCATCACCAAAGGCTGTTTTCACAGCTTTCTGCTGAGGCGAAAGCATTGTTCCTAACTTACAGGTTGGGGAAGAGGCAGAGGGAGGTGAAATGATTTCTCAGGGATCAGAGAGGATGGTTGGTATGGTCAGGAATTGATCCCAGGTATCCTAAGATCTCTTCTGACTTTTCAGCTGTGTTGGGGAAAGCAAATTTTCTCCACTTTATCACAGGAACTGACAGAGGAAAAAATGTTTTGTTTTTTTAAGTTCCATTTGATATAAGCTCAATTCCTTTTCAATACTTTGTGTTCGTGCATGTCCTGTGACAAAGACTGAAATGCGTTATGAAGGGCTGTAATTCCTGCACGTTGGAGGGGGAGGAATGAAATATTTCATGTAATCTCTATAGCATATTCCATATTTTCTTTGCTTTGGTTGCATTTTTGTGAGGCAAACTATGAATTCCCTCGCCTATTATTAATTTATTGTTACTGGAACATAATAGCGCAGAACGCAGTTCGTCCAGGAAAAAGCTGCAGCAGGGAGTGAGTCATTGATGGTAATAAACTTCCGTCCCTCTCAACAGACCATAGGACAGTTTAGAAAAATGTTTTTGCCATGATTCTTGAATTGCTTGTGCTTTGTACAGCAGCTGGTAGAGATAAAACTGAACGGAGCTGGGCAAGACTCCCTGTCTCCCCTCTATTACTATAGCGTGTTTCTGAATCATACACAAAAAATGGTTTTGGTATGTAAAAGTGACTTCAGAAAAGCAACTCTTGACTAGAAAGCAGCCAGCGCTGCAGTGAGGATACATTCTTGGAGCATGATACGGAGTGTGATATCTACCATATATATAGTGCTCAGGGAGTTAGCAATGCATCGACGTGCAGAGCTGAGCTCTCCAGCATTACCCTTCTGTGAGACGTGTTATCTCCTAGGAGCCCTGGGGCCTTCAGGAGGTGAACCTGAATGGAATCAGATAGCATTTTGCAGCTGCCTGGGTTAGGATGCAGCTTTGCACGTTACTGTCTGTCACCGCTGTCTTGTTTGGTGAGCAAGATCTCAGTTGCAAAAGGCTGGGTTTGCGTTTGATGGAGCTATGTTGCATGTTCCCTGCTCTGCTGGGTCCAGGTACCCAGGAGCAAGTGCCCCATTTGGGTCTAGTAGAGTAAAATGTATTTCTGGCCATGACCTGTTGCTCTTCCCATGAAGAGGCAGGGTGGTTAGTGACTGGATAGGTAATACACACCTCTTGAGGATGTTGGATCTATTAAAAGTGGCATTGCTGGGGCGTGAAGAGCATAAGCATTCCCCAGTCAGAGAATGGCTTCTGTGGCATGGGTCTTCAATATATGGTGGGAAGGGTTACATGCTTTTAACGTCATTTCCAGCCTTCTTCCATCAGAGTCCTTTCAAGGGTCCCAGTCCTCCAAGATAGAATCATCATAGAATCATAGAAGGTTTCAGGTTGGAAGGGACCCCTAGAGGTCATCTAGTCCAACCCCCCTGCAGTGAGCAGGGACACCGTTAACTAGATCAGGTTGCTCAGAGCCCCGTCCAACCTGGCCTTGA
>BOSO01002058.1:0-14134 GCA_018403395.1 Gorsachius goisagi
TGGTTTTAAACTAAAGCAGGGTAGGTTTAGACTAGATATAAGGAAGAAATTCTTTACAATGAGGGTGGTAAAACACTGGAACAGGTTGCCCAGAGAGGTAGTGGAGGCCCCATCCCTGGAAACATTCAAGGCCAGGTTGGACGGGACTCTGAGCAACCTGATCTAGTTAGCAGTGTCCCTGCTCACTGCAGGAGGGTTGGACTAGATGACCTCTAGGGGTCCCTTCCAATGCAAAACATTCTATGATATTAGTATAAGTAAGTCCTATTAGACATCAGAAGTGTATTCACAGAATACTCATAAGAACAGTACAGCTTACCTCTAAACAAACTTAATCAAAAGAAAGCATTAGAATTTTCACAAATATCCTTTTTTCCCCCCCATGGAGAGAGAAGTCTGTCACAAACACCTGAAATTCACACCTCCTTTTAAGACTTAAAAGAAGTATTTTTTCTAATAACATTAACAGTATTTTAAATTTTATTTCATTACTATTACATAGCTTTATTGGAAATATTTTGTTTTCAAATAGTATTGTCCTACAATGTATGTTCTTAATTTCTGCCGAAAACCAGAGATTCACTTATACATACAATGTTAGGAAAGCTCTCTGGGTTAATTTTAAAGCTTCCTATCTAAACCTCAGGGCCTATAGTGTGAAATTCTAAGTGTGAAATCTTTTGACTATAAGCTAACAGATTTATAAAGTTTAGCAGGTAAATATTCTAACACAAATGTCAAGCTTTGTCAGGTTCTTGATCCATACTGTATCGATTGCCTGAGCCCAAACCCTGAGGCAAATATAAGCATTAGTCAGCATGAGCCAGGCAAGAAAGAAAACTACTTGTTGCTCTATTTTTAAAGTATGCTCTTTCATAGAAAAGAGCACTTAGGTAAGAAAAGTATAAGAAAAGAGACCTGAGAATATCTCTCTCATCATTATTAAAGTGTATACAAAGACAGTTTGATTAACATGCAAGTACATTGGTATTTTTCATATTGAGAGGATTTTTTCATGAGATGTGGAGCTTATGCCACATCCTTTGTGGATAATATTGCTCATTTTGTAGATGGTGTTTGTAAATACTGTGTTAAGTCTTGTTAATGCTAGTTGTTTTAAGAGGCATATTACTCTGCTGATAAAGAGCAATTAAACTCCTTTACACAGCACGTGAGCTGCAACAGCAACAATTCCCAAGCTACAGCACTGCTCCTAACACAAGCATCTACAATGAAACAGGAGTGGTGGCTGGAAAAAGTAAATTATATGGGTATACTCAGTGTAAGTGTTCCTGCTTAACAGAGGAGCAATGAAAAGGAAAGGATACTGCAAAAGAAGAACTGAAGATCTTAAAAACTTGTTTTGTCCTTTGAGCACACAAACTGAAAACCTGCTTCCTTTGGTTTGAGTCTTCCTATGCTCAGTGAATCAGGACTTCCTATTCCTTTTTGTGATAAAGGATGTATGCAAGATGTGTACAACTCCAACATTCATTCCTCTTACTAACTGAAACAATCCACTAGGCCCCCAATTTGGCTCACTGATCAAAAAAAAAAATCATATGCATGGCTTAATACCTATACCCTTTGAAAGGTATAGAAAAAAATTATGTAGACCAGAAGGACTGGCTAGTAGGGGAAATAGAATTATTGTGCGATCTTGCACTATTTGTACATGCATTTATTCGTCTGCTAGTGCCTTGAAATTATTTTAAGCAATACCTCTGGGCAGTGTGTGAAAATACAGTACTCTGGACAATATGATTCTGCACTTGAAAAAGCAAAGCAGGATCAAGCTATTCCAGACCAAATAACAAAATTGTCAAGCAGCCTATGAAACAAGTCAATGAACTAACAGGCACAGAAAAACAAAGAACAGTAATCCAGCTGGTGACAGGAGAGTGAACAAACTGTATTATCTACTTTGGTGATGGCGATTTGAAGACAGAAAGATGTCTGTATATGAAGTGCCGAGGACAAGCTGGCAAATATGGGTAGTGTGGAGGTAGAAAAGTCTTTTAATTTAAATGTCTATGAGGAATTATTTTTGCTGTGTTCTGAAACTAAGCAGCAAAATTAAAAGATTTCTAAGGTAGAGTAAAATTTCTTCCTTTCCTGATAGCAATGACAGACCATAATCACGATTGGCTAAAATCCCATGGAAACTGACTTACCTATCCTTCTTTCAAAATAAACATAGGAAACAATTTTCTTTACTGAACAGAAAATTAAACCAGAAACCTTCAGCAAAAAAGAAGCCATAGAAAGGACTGGAGCAGCAGCAGAGATTTGATTACTGCCCCTGTGCCACCCCTCCCTGCCTCATTTTGTTGCAATGCCAATGTAGAGGAACAGGTATTTTTAGCACTACTATACAGCTCCACAACAGAGATTCAAAAAACCCACAAAGTTGCAAGAAAGCCAGGCAGTCAACCAGTGAAACTCTTGGGTATGGATGACAGCCCTGTAGATAGCACACTGACAGCTAATGGTTAAAAAAAAACTTCTACCAGCAGTCACTGCGTATTAAGGTTTCCATTACTGTCTGAAGTGTTTTCAGCTATGCTCACAAATTAATGAACTTGAAGTTACCACATTCAATCTTTAAGTAGATCCAGGCTTCTTACTACTCTGGTTTTGGGTGGGAGGGTTTTTTTGTATAATAAGTAGAAATGAGAAAAGAAATCTGGAAAAAAAAGGCTCATAAAATCTTCCAATGAGATTAAGCAGCTAACATCCTTTATGAAAATTAATAAATATCTAAAGTTGTAATAACAATCTCACAAGTTCTAAATCTTCTAAAATTAAGTGCAAGTAAAAACATAGCCAAAGATCCTTGAAAACTTACTAATGTGTTTTCTCCAGTGGAGCTGTTCCAGAGTCTCATCCGATCATCTGTACCAATGGTCAACAGATGAAGTCCATCATTCGTATAGCATAAACCATTAACTCTCCCATTGTGAGCAGTATTCACTATCAGGAAAAAAGAGCTGGTTCAGATTTCTGCAGCAGAATTACAATTTTGTACACACATTTTTATTTCAATGTATAGTGCTGTTTAAATGGTAACATATCAGTAAATTAATAATTGAACTCTTGGTTTATAAAAGCATCTGGCTGGCAGCCAGTCACCAGCAGTGCTCCTCAGGGCTCAATTCTAGGCACAGTTCTGGTCCTTGTATTTATCAGTGATCTGAATGCAAGAGTTGAATGCACCATTAGCAAGTTTGCTGATGATACCAAACTGGGAGGTGCTGTTGGCTCAAGTGACAAGAGGCCTTGCAGAGGGATCTAGACAGACTGGAGCACAGAGCTATTATAAATGGCAAGAACAAACGTCGGACCCTGCACCTGGGATGGAGTACTGTCAGGCACAAGCATAAACTGGGAGAGGAGTGGCTGGAGAGCAGCCCTGCAGAAAGGGACCCGGGGGTGCTGGGCGACAGCAGGCTCAACAGGAGTCAGCAGTGTGCCCTGGCAGCCTGGAGGGCAAACCCCACCCTGGGGGGCATCAGACACAGCATAAGCAGCTGGTCAAAAGAGGTGACTGTCCCGCTGTATTCAGCGTTGGTGTGGACCCACCTTGGGCCCCGTGTGCAGTTCTGGGCCCCACAATTTAAGAAGGATGTTAAGGTGCTTGAATGCAACAGAGCCAGTGAAAGGGCGGGATGGCATGTCCTGTGAGGAGCGGCTGGGGGCTCGGGGCTTGTCTAGTTTGGAGAGAAGGAGGCTGAGGGGCAACCTCCTTGCTCTCTACAGCTTCCTGAGGAGGGGAAGAGGAGAGGGAGGGGTTGAGCTCTTCTCCCTGGTACCCAGCGATAGGACACATGGGAATGGCTCCAAGCTTCAGCAGGAGAGGTTCAGACTGGACATGAGGAAGCATTTCTTTACCAAAAGGGTGGTCAAACCCTGGAACAGGCTTCCTAGTGAGGTGGTTGATGCCCTGAGCCTGTCAGTGTTTAAGAGGCATTTGGACAATAATCTTAACAACCTGCTTTGGCTTTTGGTCAGCCCTGAATTGGTCAGGCAGTTGGACTAGATGATTGTTGTAGGTCCGTTCCAAGTGAAACGGCCTATGCTATCTATATTGATTATAGAGTGGTATAAATGAATGTGCAATACTGCGCATCCTTAAGTATGTTAAAGTAGCTTATGTCCAGCTGAGTGCTACCACAGCAAACCTAATTATGGTGCCCATAAATTAACTCACTGAAAAATGGCTAAGGTCTGCATTATATTTCAGTACACAACTTATACTTCTTGGGTAAGTGTTGTCTGTTTTTCAAAGATTTTATATTTAAAAAAAATGTTAGCTGCATTTAGGTTACTTCAGCTGTATTTCAATATATTTAATATCCTAGTCTAACGGATTGCCATTAAATTATCAAAAAATCATCTTGAACCTGTCAGACAGAGAAATAAAGTTTAAAAGAAAGTTGTGTTTGAACAAGACAACATGTCATTCAAAGGAATGTGTAAAATGGCACTAATTATCTTGGGAGTTACATGGAATTTTTTTTTTGTAAAAGAAAATTTGTCCGAATTTTTCTTTTTTCAGAAGTTTTAGATTTCTTTATAGCATTTTCATCTCAGTAAGTTCTTGAATTTCAATGAAATTTAAAGTTGTCAATACCAAACATCTATATTACATTACAATTTACACAGCAGAGAGCATGGTTATTAAAACAGATACTTACTGCTACTTTGTATCCTCTTAACTGCACATTTTTGAAAATCAGTTTGACTTTACAAGATATTTGCGTGTATTTTTCTGTATGCAATTTAAGTTGTACATAACAAGTCAGACTGACTTGTAGCTTTCATCACTAAGATTCATGGTACACAAATCCCTTTGTTCAGAGCCATGATACACAGTTTCTGCTTTGTGATTCAATTCCAAATACTATGTATTTCTACCTCAGAGGAGCAACTGTTCAAGTACTTTTTTGGCCTGCCAAAATTAAATCTCTATCGTCCAGAATTGACCAAAATTCATGGACTATAATTTAAAGTTCAGAAGCTTCCCTTTAATTTAGGTTTGTTTTTCTTTTTTTAGGTAAGGAAATGTGACCTGAAGATACATTAAAATGTTAATATTGTAGCTAATAACAACTGATACAAGGCACCATTAATGCATTTGACTGTACTGAAATGAGTGTAATTTAGCTTCTTGTAAAATTAAATATAATCAGAAATTTATAGTCTCTTGCATACTTTATGCAGTATAAAAGGAATATAATTGATTTTATGGCACCGTGTATGAGAAAGTATTCTGGAGGCTTGTATTGGAAGAAAGATTCATTTAAACAGGAAAAGGAATGTGCTTTTGTGGCTTTTGTTTATGTTGTCTTTGTTTTTAAAGGAGGATAATTAACTACTGAAACAGCTTAGGAAGTATGAAGTGATTGCTGTTTATATGAAACCTAATCTACAGCAGGAATGAATTCTTCTGCCCATAAAATGGATGGCAAAATTTCCCACTTCAAGGGAAAAAACATTTAGAACTGATAAAATACTGTTACCACGGGGATCTCTCTAAACAAGATCACCACGGGGATCTCTCTAAACAAGATCCCCTACCACAAACACTGTCTCTATAACAGAAGTAACTGAATAAAATTCAATAGCCTGTGTTATGTAGTAGGTAACAACTGGGTTATCACTAGTCTTCTTGTTGGTCTTAGTATTCAACACATTTATGAAATATAAGAATGCTTCTAGTTACATATGGATTAGCACCAGTTATGTTCTGTATTACCTGCCTCAGAAGATGCTTTGGACTTTTCTCCATTGTGCTGATCAAGTGTAGTCAGACATCCAGATGCTCTCCTCACATCCCATAATTTTACTCTACTGTCAGCACTAAGAAAACCAGATTTGCATACATTAAGAAAATTGTGTGCACCCTGGTTCAAGAACTGTCTTTAGCCAACCCACCTGGCACTCACCCTGGTCCAGCAACTATTCTAAACTACTCACCACGCAGTCACATTCAAGCCAACGGAATTCCATGAAAAGATTAAGACCGTCTTCAGACATTCATTTACATGAATTAATAAATATAGCTGGTACATCACAAGCAGCTAAGTTAAAAGTGAATCTTTGTCTACAATACAATAAACTTGTCTCTGTCTACAACATAACACCCTTGCATACATACAGAGACCAGGAATAAACTTGCTAATTCTTCTGTTAACTAAACTGTAGCTACAGACTCCAGCATTGTCTGCAATGGTTGTCTGGGAACTCAGGCTCTTGCTATCGCCGATCTACAGTATGACAGGTACACAACTTAGCTACACACATGCAGGCTGGATAGGTCTATATGCTCTGTTGTCGTACGGTGCCATGGTGGAGAAATGCTGCAAGCTTGCTTCTGTAGCAGCTCAACGGCTTTGTCTACATTACCAGGGTGGCATAAGGAGGGAAAGACCAAGGTTCAGGCTGCTGTGATTCATTCTGATTCCCAGGCTGCATGCTCACACTTTGCTCACACTTTGCCAGCAACAAAACCTATGATAACTGTTCATACTAGGTACACGCTTAGATAGCAACATTGCATCGCATGGCACCTTGATGTGCAGCTTGCTTTGAACATTCCAGTAGTACACTTCTGTGTGTACCACAAGACTCACAGGGATAGATAAAAGACTGCTTTCCCATGCGCTAAGTCACCAGTGCAGATGTATTTACTGAAACTATTTGGGCAGTTCCCAGGAAATAACTGTACTTTTGGAGGAAAAAATAAAAACATAAATCACTTTTCACCCCAGCTAAACAAAACCAACTGCATCTCTTTGATCTACAGCTGGAAGATATATCCAATCAAACTGCTTCTCAGATAAGCAGTCTTCTAACTGAATTACTACAGGCTTTTTCCTGTGTGTTCTCATGCTAGATGTGTTCTCATGCTAGATCAGTGCATTAATATTGGGAATATATATAGTATACATATACCAGCTGACCAAAGCAAAGCCAACTGTTATTCCTTATCAGTTCTGCATCTGACAAAGCTAATGACTAATTTGTTCTTTTGTACTCTCCTCCACTACAGATTGATTCCATTAACTTCTGAGTGGTATTCCAATGGAATGTGCTGACAAAACATTACTTTGCTGCAAACAAATAGTCTAAGACCATAAATAGTGGTATCACTGAGGTCTGAGCTGACTATAACATGACCAACAAACTGCAGGTAGTTCATTGAAATATTCTTAGCAAAGGTGTAGAAAGAGCTTCCTTATTTATAAAAGCCTACAGCTGTCCATTTTTGATGATGCAGCTTCTGTTGGCTAATCTTTTCTAGCCAGTTCTAATGAGGAAGAAAGAGCTTACAATCTTCTCTAGTGCCTGAAACTGAAGTGTGTGAAAGACACACAGAAAATGTGTCTCTTCTCTGGCTGTTCCAAACTCCTGCCAAAACTATGAAAAAGCCAAGTATCACATAGAGAAATTGGAAATAACACATTTCACATGCGAACCACATAAACCACAAAAATATATTTTCCTTCCCCTGAAGTGATCACAATCAAACATACAATTGTCTTGGAAAACAGTCACATCTCCTGATACACAAGATTAGTCTGGATTCTCTTTTTAGCAGTACCAATCAGTTTCTCCTCACTATCTCTTCGTTATCTCAGTGTTGCCAGTTCTCGCCCACACTTGCCTTGGCAAAACTAAGTTATCTTATTAGGAACTAGCAGTCCAGCTAGTCCACTGAATTAAGTAATGGAGCCATAAGAAACTTGACTAACATGCAATTATCATAAGGCAACACGACAACATAGGTAGATGCAGTTTATAGTTACATGACTTTGAAACAAAAAGTTTCAGGAAACATCAGTAAGTCAATATTTAATAAAATTTGCTACTATTTCTGTGATGGAAAACAAGGAAACAATTTTTTGTTTGCTAAAACAAACAAACAAATCGTACTGTTAGAAGATTTCCCAACTATGTTGAGTCTTTCAGAAGCTTAGCATAAGAAGCCAAGGGTATGCAATTCTGATATCAACTTATTCAAATTCCACTCTCAAGTTATAAAACAGACATTCCTCTCTGCAGTTCAAAAGAAAAAACATGGCAATCATGAAACTGAGAACTGTCACTTTATAATCAAAAGCTAACATATGCAAAAATGAGAGGAAAGCCAAGAGGATCTTTTAGACTGAAAATGGCTGGAATGGAAAAGGAAAAAAAAAAGGCCCAGGAATATCAACATACAATCCATACTCACTGAATTACTGCAGTTTAGAAAGTTATTACCTGTCAGTTAAGCTGCCTGCATTATGCTCTTTGACATAATTGAGCATGATTAACCAGGATGGTGCTTTATTTAAACGTTTTATTTTGTTATGAAACAGATTAGCAACGCGCACACCAAAAAAGAGTAAGAACTAAGTATATCTATAATGCTCTATCATTTTCCTGTACCTTTAAAAGCAATTACTGTGTCAAAATTCTGTACAATTTTCCTATAGAATAAACATTACTTGGATAGCTTTTCACTCTTAGTTCTTCTAGGCAAGATCTATAAAACTGTGGAGAGGTTAAAGTAAATGATGAAGATTAACTTTAATAGTGTGTTTGAATTGTAAACAACATGCATAATGAAGATCTAACATTCTAGTGACATCTCTACCTTGCTGTTGCCAGAACATATTCATGACGTGGGGACCAAGACACCGCCAGTATTTCTTGCCTGTGACCTAAAAATTTTATGATAAGGCTTATATGATTTTCTAGGAAAATATACATACCATTTTATGTAAATAACTAAAAGCAAAAGCAAATATTTAGTTCTATAGGATCCACCAATTCAGAACAATAATCTAAACCGTAATAGGAATTTTGTGAAAATGTATTATTTTGGGCAAGACATTATTTCTTCTCTTTCTCCCTCTTACTCGAGTGGGATCGCAATGAGCTGAAAGTGATACATAGTACTACATATGTATAACTTTCAATAATAAAGACAGTTTTACCTATGCAAAACACATTATAGCACAGTCACAGCTACTGAGTTTACTTTAAGCACTATTATTAAATTTTGTGTTAGCACTGGTGTTCTGACATGCAGAAGGAACTTCCCATTTGGTTTTCTTCAAATAATTTCAAAATGTTTAATAAAAAGTGCATTTACCTGTGCACTCTAAAATTAAAACTTTATTCAGCTTATCCTCAAATACTCTTGTGCTGAATTTGGGGTACTTTACACCTAATTAGGCCTGAAATATTAATATCTTAAGATAAGTGTTATCTTAACAATGTCATACCCAGTGCAGCTTAGTGGCAAGTTATATGTGTGTGTATATATATATATGCACACACAGTTTAAAACTTGAAAAGTTAGACAATACAGACATTAGGAAGTGTAAGGTGTCCTAAGTTGAAAGACTGCAATCATGCTTCATGTAATAACAGACACACATAGTTGAAACATAAACTAAGTTATACAAACACAGTTGTGCTAATGCAGTTTAGAGCTGTGTGAACGTTGTGTCTGTTAGATCTTCTAGTAGTTGATTTTCCATTACCTGAAGTAATCAAAGGCCTATGATGCCCAAAAAATCTCCATAATACAGGTACTATGGGACACACTTGGAAGGCTCAGGGCAGGCCCATTTATTTGGATCCATTAAATAAGTTACAGCCAAGCATTTAGCTCCATTTCAGCTGCTAGAGTTAGCCTGTGTGAAAAATATTGATACCTATTTTCAAGATACTATTGAGTCCTTCAAGTTCTGTAAAGAATTATTAGATTATGTTTAGTGGAGGACATAATCTGCTTACATGTGTTCATCTGATACTGCACTTGAGCCAATGGTACCAGGCTGCGTACAAAGACACAACTAGCTTGTGCCTGGAAAGCACTAACTCCTGTGCTAAAATTAAGAAGCCCTGCTGAAACTACACTGATTCTCTAGAGAACTATTTTTGTGTCTGCACTCTCTGGTGCTCTCAGTCCTAGAAACTGAACTTTGAGACACCCATTGTGGCTGATTCAGTTCAGAAGGACTTACTGGCTTAGGCTCTGCATCACACAAAAGCACCTAGGCTGCTTTTAGACTTGTGCTGGACAGTGAAGCCACAGAGCTGCATTTGCACATTGCTGTG
Organism: Gorsachius goisagi; assembly: GCA_018403395.1. Taxonomy (NCBI): domain Eukaryota; kingdom Metazoa; phylum Chordata; class Aves; order Pelecaniformes; family Ardeidae; genus Gorsachius; species Gorsachius goisagi. The sequence continues at coordinate 10,120 of BOSO01002058.1, forward strand.
TCTGAGCTAACACTTCTCTACAGTTTCTAGATCAGATCTGGCTTTTGCCCTGCTGGTTTGAAACATGAAGATTTACCTTGTAATTGCCTTCACTTGAGCATGTGTATATACACTCATACTCCAAGAAGTAAACATTAGAAAAGGGCAAATTCTCATTAAGTGCAAAAAGCAATGGATTATGCAACAATAGACCCCTACGTTTACTGAATTAGGTAAACGCAAAGGATTAGATACCACCCTGCTATAGCAAGTAGAATCTTGCCTGTTATAGAGAAACTTCTAGACAAATCCATGGAAGTACCTCCACAGGATATTTTGTCAAAAATAGTGAAGGCTTTTTTGTTTTGGGGTTGGTTTTGTTTTTAGAAAAAACAGCACCCCATATTGAATTTCCATGAACACACAACCAATGCCTATACTTAACCATGTAATAAATAGTAATCATTGATTAGGTCATGAAAACGCCCAAACATCTGTAATAACTGTTCACTAATTAATATTTGTATTTTCCCATTCATTACCACCAGACTAGCACCCTGAAGAACCTTTTGCCACTGTGTAACTTTCACAATCAGCCATAAATAAATTAGTCATGTTACTTACAAAGAATACATTGTATACAGTGTTTCTTTACAGGACTTGTTTTACTCAAAGTAGTTATTGTTTAACATTTATGTTTCAGACTAAAAAGTACCCTGCAGAATGTGAGAACAGGATCCAGACTTCAAATCACAGAGCTGTACTTTGGGGCTTTTGGTACCAACTGTAACAAGAGAAACAAAGACAGCTAAAAAAATACCCCAGCATTTGAGAAAACAACAACAAAATCTTAGCAATGACCAGAAAATAGAAGAAAAATGTTAGCTGCTTAGCAGTTCATTTACTCAGAGCAATGCATTCCATTAACATTTAGTCCAAGGAAATTTACCATGTAACAAACAAAATTTAGAAACTGGGGGTAAACAGGACAGTACTTATAAAACTTAGAAATTAAAAATATCTCCTCTTTAATTTTTTTTTTTGCTAAACATAGTTAAACTGTGTACATTTAAGCAATACACACATCCTATTTAAACAATTCACTATGTGTGGATCTAATAACTTTCACATGCTGACTTATGTAATGAAAGGTAACCTAATTATAGCTAGAAATTTTTAATCTAGAAGGAGAATTGATTTGATGCATTATTTCAGAAGAACAAGTGCGATATTCTCATCAACATCATCTGACTATCGATAATATTTTATTTTACCAATGACCTTATGTCTTACAAGGACTCAAATTATGTAAATATAAGACAGGGGAGGGAAAAAACCCCTACTGAGTATTACTCACTTTTTACTTTAATCCCAAGATACATAGGGCATTTCTTAAAAACATATACATACCCGCTATTAAACAATGCTTTGTAGCAACTGGAGACATGTGATGGCTATAGACTGTTCCCTCAAAGCGAAATACTTCTGCAGACTGATAATAAAAATTTAAATTAATCACAGTGCCAAATACGTTATCAGAACATAAATCCTCATTATTAAGTATTTTTCAAGTAACAGCTACAAAACAGACTAATATAAATATTACTATTTACCTACTAAAATTAACTCTCCTGGTTAGAAACCAGATCACACAAACACTGCAAAGTAAGTCAGTCTGTTTCCAACACTAACAACTATGGCAGAGCTCAGAGATGACCCAAAAGAAAGACCAAGAAAACTGGTTAATCATAAGCATGGACAGAAATTATTTAAAAATTATCAAAATTTTAAAAATCTAGCAAGAAAAAACAGCAAACAAGGTTAGAAGATGGAGATAGAAAGTCAACACGAGGCACTTAGACTACCGATTTAGAAGGCCCTTGTCATTCACAAACATACTACCTACAATTCCTCAAAAAAAAACCCCCCCACAGAACCAAAACCCAACCCCCACCCAAAATTATTAGTTCCCTTGTGAGCATTAAAAATTAATGAAGTACAACATCGGCTTTAATAATATGTACAACTACTTTCAGGTACAATTGATTTTGTTGTCTCTTTCTAAAATACTGTGTATAAAAAACAACCTTAAAACTAAGTTGTCTGTGTTTTCAAGTATACCATTGGGCAGCAGAACAGGTCAACCAATAACCTTCATGTGAATACTGTGTCTATTAAGTGATGCTCACAGAATTACCTGGAAAGTGAACTGACCTTGGCATTTAGAAGAAGATTTAGTAACCATAAACACAGCTTCGTACCTTACAAAAAAAAAAAGTCAAAATTTTTTCTCTATTGTGTCTCTAGGATGACAGACCTCTTATATTTTTAAAATCCTTTCACTGTGCATGAAACAACAATTCAAATAGCACCACTGTAAATCCATTAATACATGCATACTGGAAACAGGATAAACTGCACTCTGAAATTCATAGTTAAACAATTAGATGTGAGGATTAGTTAGTCAAAGTAACCTAAAATCCTACAGAATCTGTTTACTTTACTAAAGCCAGTTACATTGGTCAGCATTTTCTTAATGGTTTCTCTCATTCTCCACCGTTTTTTTATAAGTTATGTTTGCAGTGTTTACAACAGCAGAATTTTGGACCTAATGACCCTGAATGCCAAGACCATCAGTCCTTCAAAAGCAGTATTTAGACCTTGGTTACCAAAAATAATTAGCCCTGCTGTACACAACCATTACACTCCACAATCCCCAGGAATGAACTTCAGACCAGCCCTTGGTGGACAAGTTTATACAGCATAAATTCAACTAGCTGTATTCTTGTTCACAGCAAAAGCAGAAAGGAATTGTCCCAAGGGTTCCAGGCCCTCATACAATTTACACATTCAGGTCTTCAGAAACAGACAGGTACACACCAAGGTATGTGCGAATGCCAGAACCACACCACCCTCTGCTGCACCCAGACTTCCAACAACTGGATGGTTTTCATCCTTCTGGATGCTTGGTCCTGTAGAGCTCTGGGTGAACTGCAGGGGTGGAATGAATAACATACACAGAGAGACCTGCAAGAAATTATCTCTTACTTGTAAAGTATTTGTATCCCATATTTTCAAGGTTTTATCAAATGAGCTGGATGTAAACATGCCAGTATCATGAGGATACCACTGGACTGTCTCCACACTGAATCTATGTACATCAGGATGGCTCCTAAAATCAAGGAAAATATTCCAGTTGGTTAGAAACTTGATAATCATCTTACAATTGTCTTGATATTCAATATTCAATAACAAGTTAAACTTTTTTTTTAACTTGCACTGTAGTTTAAGAACTAGTTGTTTCAGTGCCTTAATTTTCAATCAACCAATGTTAACTACTTCAAAGAGCCCTCATTTCTAGAAATTACAGATAATTTCTTTTTCAAAATATGTTATCTGTAGCATATCTCAAGTTAAGACTCTCAGTTGGAGACACTAGTGCCTTTCGAAACTTTTAAATTCTAATGTTTAAAGATCTGATGTTTAAAGTGAGGGCCTAACATTACAAACCATTTATGCTTGTGGAATCCCACTGTCTCAGAAATGCATCCACTGAAAGACAGTCACATATACAGTTCAAAAAATTCATTATTATTTCTAATAATTACAGCTACACAGTTATTGGAAATTCATGTATACTGAAGTCACCAGACAGCAGTTGTCCTGGTTTCGGCTGGGACAGAGTTAATTTTCTTCATAGAAGCTGGCATAGTGCTGTGTTTTGGATTTAGTACTAGAAGAATGTTGATAACACACTGATGTTTTCAGTTGTTGCCAAGCAGTGCTGAGACTACTCAAGGACTTTTTGAGCTTCTCCTGCTCGGCCAGGTGCATAACAAGCTGGGAGGGAGCACAACCTGGACAGCTAACCCAAACTGACCAAAGAGCTATTCCATACCATAGAACGTCATGCTCGGGGGAAGTTAGTCGGTTAGTCGGTCACGGGGAGAGTGATCGCTGCTCAGGAACTGCTCACAGCTCGGGGAGTGATCATGGCTTGGGATGGGCTGGGCATCGGTCAGCGGGTGGTGAGCAA
>BOSO01002058.1:14166-55909 GCA_018403395.1 Gorsachius goisagi
TATTACTATTATTTTCTCTTATTAAACTGTCTTTATCTTAGTCCTCTGCTCTAACCTTTTATTTTCTTCCTGATTCTCTCCCCCATCCCACTGAGGGAGGCAGGGGAGTGAGTGAGCGGCTGCATGGTGCTTAGCTGCCAGCCGGGTTAAACCACGACAGCAGTGGACTGAGTTACTGTGAATTATTTTTGCATTCAGAAATGGAATGTAGGGTCACTGCCATTCATTCTTCCTACACAGGTTTCAAGGAGAGGAGACTACCTTATGCACAAGCATCAGCTGTATATTACCTAGAAGCTGGTACTGTTCAGTTACTCTCAAATGCCATTTTTTGCCACAGGAAAGTGTGGATCATATGAAACCACGTAAGGCTCTGTGTGCTGACTCCCAGTGGCACAAGGAAAGTTCTTGGTTTTTTGCAAGAGCGGCCCTACATTCTTCATGAGAAACACTGGGTAAATCACAGCCTAGGAATTATCTCCTCTGATGTTCTAAACTACTGGGACTTCAGCAGGCCCAGTTCAGAACCTATTCAGAAACAGCTTCAAAAGGCCTCTACCAAGAGCTTATTTGTTAAACAACTTCAAGACCAGAGCTGCAGTGCCCTGCAAGCCTGGAACACAGGCAAAGTTTTGCAACATGCCATGATCATGTGCTTCAAAGATAGGAGCCAGATAGTCAGATGGGAAATTTCTTACTGGTAATTATAAACCCATTTACGATGTCAGGAACTCTGCATGAATAATATTCCAACATCTGAAGATGTATCTGTAGCCAATTAGCTACAATAAGTATTTAAAACCTACTTGGAAGCTACATGAATACTGGGAATAAATGATTGAGCCTACTATTGTTACATTAAGCAATAATAATAAGCCTATCATTTGGAACATTGTGTCACACAAAATCAGATTCTACTAGTACAATTTATGCCTGAACTCAACTGATAAGAAATAAGAGATGCATCTACGCAAATTAACATCTACTCAAGAAACAAGCTAGCAGCTAACTATGCTCCTAAACAGAATTTTCAAGTATGGAATATTTCTACTGATGTGATTGAAGTTAACAATGGCATGATTTTACAACAGATTTGAAAGCTTTTATGTAATACATGTTCTCAGCATGTATTTCTTCAGTTTGCTGTATTTCTTTCAGAATTAATTTTGTCTTTGAGATTTGGGGACATATAGTCTTTACTTGTTCTTAATTACAACTTAAATTGATTTTGTTCAAGAAGTCCCAGCCATCAACACTTAGCAAATGCAGCTTACTTGCAGTAGATTACGTTCCTACCCATTTGTTTTGATACATGTGCTATTTTTCTTTCTTATGGTCTAAGATATGATTTAGGCCTTTTACTGTTACAAATCTGTTCTGTTCTTGTCAATCTTACTCATGAAGCTCTTAGACCTCAAACAATTTGAAGACTGGGAAAAAATAAGGGGGAAATGAAGCTACTAATCTTTTACACAGTATGATATATCTTAATATGAGCCTCAGATGAAGTCCTAACCTACTAGACAACCTTACTATGTAAACCCAATGGAAAACAGCTTTTGCTACAAGACTTAATGCCTATAACAGACAAATGTATACTGCCTGCAGGGAAAGCCTGACAAATCAATAAAGGCTTTGAGTCTTTATATAGATTACACATAGTATGGTAGTACCACGTTCTTCAGAAAACTCTGTCCCATATTTCTCAGTCACACAGCTGTCTTCATTTAAAAATGTTCTTAAGAAGTTCTGTACTAATTACTTCTGTACCCAGTGAAAGCTGGGAGCAGGGAGAGGGGAAATAAAACCAACTACAAATCTGTATTAGATATTTTTCCAGACAGATGAACACACTTACGCAAAGATTATTTTCCTTCTGCTTACACATACAATTATTCAGAGAGACATACATTATATGCAGTTGGGGGATACAAGGAGTATTCCTACAACTGTCCCAAAATTAGTTTCTCCTAGTTACTAGCACAGAGTCAGCAAATTTCAACATGAAAGAACAAGAAAACTCACAGGTGAGGAACTGTGACTTGGAAGAGGGTTGGGATATCTTTTTGTCTTTTTTTCTAGTGTTAAAACATGAGATTGGAGTACTAACTCTGACTTTTTTGTGGGGTCTACACCAACACAAGCCTCTCTACTTTAGTTTCCACATGAGTACAATCAACACCCTCCATTTTAACTTTCAAACTGCCAAAGACCTACTCCAACAATATCAGAGAGTCATTGTATATATATCATAACTGTTAGTGCAGACAAATCAAGAAAAAACAATTAGCTCCTGCTACTTAGTAAATCACATAAATCCTCAAAGTTTCTTTCCTTTTTTTGCATTCCAAACCCCATAATGCATCGTACTAGCCTTCAAAGATTTCTGGCACTATTTTCTACCATCTTTTTATCCTAGATATAAGAACATTATAAACACACATTAATTTGTGAGTTTAATGCTAGTCACACAAGAGACATCAATATGAAATTTTAATAGTATTTTTGAGTACCTACCTTCCCACAGAACAAAGTGCTTTACATGTGTAACTTGGTTTTCTGCTCAAGTTTTCAAGGTCGTAAAGTACAATAACACCATCTGACCCACCGGATAACATGCTGAAAGTGTTAATAAAGCACACAAGTTACAACACGCAAGATCTCAATATGCTCAATACAACTGAGTGTTCAGCAAGAAAATAAATCCATAGTGCCAAAACACAGTGAAGTTTTCATATACATTTTACCAGCTGAAGTGTATACTTACTATCTTCCCTCAACAGGCTCAATATCAAGGGTGTTGATACCTGCCTCATGTATTCTTTCCACATCTCTATCTGTATTTAACTCCAGACTTAGAACCCTTAAAACAACAGCAAAACAACAAAAAAGAAAAACAGATATGAACAACAGAACTCTAGAATGTTACTATGTAGCTCTGAACAGCTCAAACAATAGTTTTTCACTTTTCCAATCCATTTAACCCCAGTATTTTTTGCAAAACTACAATTGCAGACACGATACAGGGCTGGAAATAAGTCCTGTGAAGTTGGCAGAAAAAAATATTTTATTCTTTATGTTGTTTGGAAGATAAGAGAGAAATAAATATTTCTCAGGCTCAAAGCAATAGCAAAACTGCATTTGGGGCCAACATATGAAACAAAATACTGAATGTAATTTGAAAACACTAAGCAAAAGAAACATTAAGAAGCAGCTGTTGTAGTCACAACAGATATTAGTTACTTTGAAGCTTCATCATGTACCATCCTTTCAAGCTTCATCCTACTTGGAACTACGGACACCTAGTGGACAGATTCATTTAGCTTAACAAATTACAGTATTTCCTTTAAGGAAGCAATGTTTGTGTGTTATGTTTTCTGTAACAATAAATAAAACTGATGCTATCCACATGATGAAGCTTCCCAGGCAAACTCTTCTGAGCTGCAACTAGTATCTTGAACTACTTAGTAGTAACCTGTATCTTTAAATATGCTATTATTACATAGTAAAAAAAATAAATTCTGCTTTCTTGAACCATACTACCTGATATAAAATTAGCCTTACAAGATGAACCAGTGCTTCCTACAGCACTGTTTTGTAAAAACCACTATCAATAAAAACGTAACTATGAAGATAACTGAAAAGCTGTAAGGCAGGGTGCCCCTACTCAGTATCAGCTTGAGTGGCAAAAATCTTGATGTGAGAAGCTTAGGCTGTTACAGGCAGACCCCAACAGCATGACTGTAGGCATGCTTCAGAAGCATCAATTCATTTAAGCTCTTTTAAAAGAAGATGTGAAACATAATTTTGCAAGAGTTCACCTAGAATAAGAATTTGGACGTAAACAAGTTAAAAACTTTTGAGTTCAAGATGTAATTTTAGTGAAGGAATAAATCCCTCCAAGGAAACATTTTAAAACATATGACTTTAAAATGGAGTTACCAGTACAACCTACTGAAGACTATAGGTTATTTCTTTTCAGAGTCAAAATTAAGATGTTTAGGAAGGGAAATGTTAGGTAGGTAGTCATCCAAGTAACATAAATTCTGTCCACTGTGCTTCCATTCTTAACTCTAGACAGGTGCCAAGGGCACAGAATGGACATAAACATGTTGTCAAAACACACACAGAAAGGAACTTCCTGAAGCACCAAAATTTATTTAAATTTTAAACAGACTCTTTTACAATGATACAGCCACAAAAGCTGTGCCATTGCATGGGTAAATTGCCAACATGAATCCTTCCTGTGGATGGAGTTGTGCAAGCAACTGGACTGAGGTTGGCTTTGTTGGATTTCTCTTGAAATACAGCTGCTAAACAGATTCTGTGATAACAAATAAATATTACCACATTATAACCTGTAGCAGGAATATTAATAAGTCTCTATGCAATCACCATTTTCCACAAAAGCTGTCAGGAACCTAATAAAACCTCTGCATCTGTTGTTTCCTTTGCAACCTGCCAACAGGCCAAGCTTTGGAGAAAGGGAGAGCGAATTGATGCGGGCACACAAGTATCGCGTAAATCTTGCTTCTCTACAAAGCAGAGCAAATTGAAACACCTGCTGAAACCGTTACGATCGCAAGGGCAGTCACACTGAGGTACAGCTTACTGCCCTGTGCCTACCCTTACTCAGCCCACCCCAGGGCTGCTGGTCCTCACACAGGAACAACAGCAAAAAAAAACCCCAAAACCAAAAACCACGGCAAACTTCGAATGGAGGCACGGCAGGCACGCGGGAGCCTCTGCAGGACAGCCTAGGCCGGCTCCAGGGGCTCCCGGCTCCCCCGCTTTAGCTCCCTGCACCCGGGGCGCGAAGCGAGGCAGCAGCAGGGCAGCGCTCGGCTCTCTCGACCGGAGCGGCAGCGGGCCCCACCTCGGTCCGGGCGAGGGCTCCGCGGCGGGCGGAGCCAGGGGCTGCCGCTGCCGCTTCGCGGGCCTGAGGCGGCCGCTCCGGGGCCTCCCCGCGCGGCGCGGCAAAGCGCAGCCCCGCGCCGGTCCCGGCTCCCCACCAGTCCCCGCTACCTGCGGGTAGACTCGGCCCGGCGCAGCCGCAGTGGATCGTCGAGCCCGGCCTGACGAGCCGAAAGGAACCCCAACATGGCAGAACCTCGGCGCCACTCCTCCATTTTGTGCCGGGCGTGGTCGGGATTGGCTCGGGGCAGGATGATCTCCACCAATGGCGAGCGGCGTTACTGGCACGCCCGCCACCGATGGGCGGAGTCAGGCAGGCACGGGGGCGCCGCGGTGTGTGCTCAGTGGGGCGGGGCGCGGGACGGCGCGCGCGCACGTGACGCGGCCCGCCGGGGGCGGGGCCGGGGCCGGGGCCGCTTGGCGGCGGCGACCTTGGCGGCAGGAGGCGCGTGCCCGCGGGATGAGCCGTCAGTGGCGGGTGCTGCGCGCGCTGCGCCTGCGGCTCTTCGGGCCCACCAAGGAGCTGGTGGGCACCGACCAGTTCGGCAACAAGTACTACCGCGTGCCCCGGCACGAGACGCGCGCAGGTGGGCACCTCGGGGCAGGCCTGGCGGGCCGGGGGGGGGCCTGGCGGGCCGCGGGGGGGCCTGGCGGGCCGCGGGGGGGCCTGGCGGGCCCGGGGGGGGGGGGGGCTGGCGGCTGCAGGTAACTGAAGCCCAGGCGCTCTGCCTCCGCCCGCCGCCCGTGACCCGCCGAGCCCCAGCGGAGCGGGGTCCTGGCGTGGTCCGTGACCACGTTGCTGCTGCTGCCCGTGGAGAGCGCGGCGGTCCGGCTGCCGCGGCCGGTTGCGAGTTCGGAGTGAAGGAAAGGGCGCAGCTGCCGAGGGGACAGAGGGTGTGCCCGTTCTGCGCTGCTCGCCTCGGAAACCGCCTTCAGCTTCTCATGAGGCTGATGCTGTAGTGCAAGAAGCCTGAAACCATCCATCCAAAGCTTTCAGAGTGTCGGCATCTCCACCCTTCAGCGGGTAGGTAGGCCGCAATAAACAAATTGTCTCCTGTTAATAATCCAGAGCACTTTTGCATATTTTTCTAAATTAATTCCTGCACGTATGCTTGCTGAGGAAAAATAGTTTTCTAGGTTTCTGCCTGTGTTCCAGGAGCCTGGGTGCTCTGGGTGCTCTTGTAGCTTGTGCTCTCATTGTTCTCTGTAGATGCTATTCTTAATGCTGCACAGCTACGTATAATTTATTGAAGGCATCTTCCCTGAAGGTGTCTTAACGTGCATGCTGTAATGTTTTACAGTCCTTGTTTATCTGCTTGCCGTGCTCCATATGTTTTGTATGACCACATCAACTAGAGCACCCCATGGCTGTGGAGACTTCCTTACTTGATATTCTTCAGAATATGAGAAGCAGAAAGTCTGAGGCTGCGCAGTCACTTAAGTCAGTACCCTTCCTAAAGGGGAGGGAGGGAGGGAAGGGGCACACACCTTCCCTTCAGAAGCGTGTAACGACTTCTGGAGTTATTTCGCCTTCAGGGCAGTTCCCTTCACCTGTTTTGCTCTGCAACTTCATGAAAAACTGGCAGGGACTTAAAGCAGGTCTGCTCAAACGTGTTTAGGAAAGTGAGGTGCACACCCTTTTGTCAGCAGTGTGGATTCTGTGGGTTAATATGACTGTGTAACACTTCCAGGCTTTCTGGATCTTGCTTTCAGCTTTTGCCCTTCTCACTGTTGGGTTTCAATGGTGACTTTGAGGGGTGGCCAAAAAGCTGTGTCTTCTAGCATACAGGAAACAGTAAAAACTACAGTCGGATCTCTTGTGTGTGATACTGCACTGTCAGGCCTTACTAACCAGTAAAAATGACTTATCAGAAATACTCACAGTCGTCTTCTCAATATTTGAATTTATGCTGGCATGCCTTTCACAGTGAAAGCCCTCTGCTGAAACTTTAAGACTGATATATGTTTCGAACTTAATTAAACAGTAGTTGTAGTGCCAATAAGAAGGGAAGGGAGGTGGGACTCAGCAGGAGCACAGTGTGAAAGACCTTTAAAGCTAGTAATGAATTGAAATAGTTGTATCTAAGTTGTATCTAAGAATGCATTGTGGTAGCCTTGATGTTCCCCAGTTTTTCTTCAGATGAACTATAGGAATGCTGAGCATAATGCTTCAGAGGTAAAGTGGTGCTGATTTTACTTTGAGAAGGGAGGGCTGGCTCTTAAATTGCTCTACAGTTGCAACTCTGGCTGATGTGAGGGAGAACTGGACTTCTATAAATTTTAAGGCTCTTGCACATTAAGTGTATTTTACTGATACAGATGACACAGTACAGATCTGCTGAATTATCGGTACTCCTCTGTTACTGGATTTTTCCCTCTCATTCTTCCACTTGTCTTACTTTCTTTGTCTTGATCTGTTGAAAATTCTACACCACCAGCTTGCACAGATGCGATGTTTTACTGCCACCAAAAGGGAGAGATCTCTTCCCCCTGTTTTCTTTCTCACTGCTGCTAACTTTTCACTGTCGTTTACTTGACCTTCCTACAGAAAACTTTACAGAAAAATGGATTAAAATTACTTGTGAAGAATACATTGTAAGCTAGAACTGGCACAGAAGTGGGAATGAAGAGGATGAGCTGCTAGGTGGCATAAGGTTATACAAGATGTCTAGAAACAAAATCAAGACAGAGTTTCTAAATACCTCCTAACCATATTCACCTCAGTTTTCCTCTGCCTTCTAGTAGTTTGCTGTTAAGCTTTTTAATTCTGACCCAGTCAAATGCATATTATCTGGGGAAAATAGTGTCTTTTAAAAAATATTGAAAGGCAGAATAAGAAAAAAAAAATATCTGCGAAAGGCTAATGTTTTACTGACTTTCCCCATACTTCTCTTCTGGCCTTGGAATGAAAGTAAGGGGAGGATAGTTATAATTTTGTTTTACAAACTGAAATTGGAGATACTCAAAAGTAATACTGCATCTTCCATAAATGTGTTCATCCACAGTCAGTTAATTCTCCCTTACTGTCCTTTTTTATGTAACTAGAGAACATATTTTAAGAAATAGTTTCCCCTGAACCTAGCTAGCCCCTTGGGTCAGTCCCGTGTGACTCTTTGGATGTATCAGTTCAACTTCCTCACCCACTGGTGACTCATTTCCATGGTAATTGTGCTTCTGTGGATGGCCATTCTTGTGGTGTCAGCAGAGCAAAGGTACTACATTTGGTCTATTCCAGAGCAGGATAGTCTGCCAGTCCTCCCTCAGGTTTGTATGATCTTGTGGCTGAGGGTAAGTCAGTTCATTCTATCACTACCAATCCAGTCACTAGGGAAGCAATCACAGGTGGTTACACCCGCTGCCTTGGGTGGCAGTGACTAACTTGCTCTCACCTTACAACGCTTTTGAAGAGCATCCTGTGCTGGTCACACTTGTGTACAACAGGGTCAAAGCAGGACTTGGGGGCTTTTAAAACTTGTGAAGAAGTTTAAAGATACAAGATGGGTCAGGAAATTTATTTTGGTCGGTAGAAAATAAAATATGCACATGTAGAAAATTTCTGAAGCTCAGTTTTTAAAGAAAAGAATTTAAAAGTGTGAGGATAACCATATTGAAGCAATGCTCTCTTCTTAAGTGTTGGAGAGCATTATTTGTTGTACATTAGGAAAATCTGCAGCATATGTAGTTCATGTGTCCTACCCATACAGAGATCAGTGCAGGATGGGAACAGCACTGGAAAGAAAATGAATTGTAGAGGAAGCGCGATAGAGACACTCAGCTGTTGTGTACAGGTTCCACTGCAAGGTCACAGCAGTGTGTCTGCATCACGCTTTGCTGTCCTCTGAGTTTGGGGAGGAGTGATTAGCTCTAGCACGGTGGCAGGCCTGATGTGCTTTATCGCTTTGTATTGTACTTGAGCAAATGTGCTCTTGCAGAAGGAGAGCGCAGACAGATAGGTGCAGCTTTCTCTTTCATGTCCTAGACTTGGTGAGTCTGTCAGGACCCAGACCTCGGGCTGGGCTTTGTTTCAGAGCAGCAGGGAGATCCTGCCTTCAGCTAGAGGTGAGAATGGATGGTGTAGGCAGTACCTACACCTTCTTGTGCTTCAAGCAAAAGCTGGCTGACAGCTTTCTTTTGGCCAGCCCTGCCTGGTCCTTGATAAGGTTTCAGAATAGAAATATGTGGGGCCTATGGTGCAAAGAATTCATGTTTATTTCCTTTCAGTTGTGGATTGCTCTCTCTTACAGTCAGTCCACAGTCCAGGATGCTCTTGGACCCTGGGGCCATGTCCGCATTAGTAAGGAGAGGATCAGTGGATCCGAGTGGTTGATGTTCAGTTTCCTCACACCTCCATCACATATAATTCATAGAGTTTATTTCAGGTTAAACTTAGTCTTGTTTCCCAGGACTGAATGCCTGCAATACATGTAGTTTGAAGTTCTCAAAAAGGTAAAAAAGTGTTAGGTAAATGCTGCAGGTGTGGCCTTCGCATTGACTTGGCACCTAACGTTCTGTTAATTTTTGAAATGTTTTGTAGGTGAGGGTTTCTTCTTTAAAAAAGCAAGTTGTGCACAGAGAAACGACTTTGAGATCCAAATCAGCACGTGACAAATTGAGGCAGCACAGGGCTCACTATAAATCCACACCTGCTTTGAATCACATCACTGCTGTAGGCACAGTCTCACAAATATCCTAAAATCTGTGAAATCCAGGTCAAACTCACTGTGTAGCAGCTGACCACCATTACCTGTTTGTACACAAAGGAAAGTTGTCTTGCATTCCTGATTTTGACTGTTTCTGAGATGTTACTAGAATGAGAGCTAGCAAGTTGAATGTATTTCATTTTGGTGAAGGGAATCATTGCAGAGATTTAAACAGTGGTCTGTCAGTGACATGCCAAGGTGCTGATTTTAGTAGGTGTTTTGCTTAGAAAGGTCTAATGAGTAATGGCAAAAAGATATGAGCTTGCAAGGGAGTCATAGTCCTGCTGGGTGAATATAGAAAGGGTTGGCTGTTTGGAGAGGAAAATGTAAAACTGAGCTGTTTGAGTCTGGTTGTGTTCATTCTCTTGAAAGAGAGAAAGTGAAATTTGAAGACCCTAGACTGTAAGAAAAAGAAGTTAGTAGGTTCAGTAAAGAAAGTAGTTGCTAGAAATGGGAAATGTGTTAAGAAGAATTAAAGTGTCAAGACAGAGGGGAAAGACCCTGAAAAAGGAACCATTCTGCCCACAGGAATATGGAAGAATTCAGAATTAGTTACTTTTCTGAAAACATGAGCCTTCAGATATGGTGGGACTGAAGGTACGTTATGTAATGTTTGGGGAGAAACATATCTTCTCCAAAGTAAAGTCAAACCTTCAACACTATGGTGTGGTAGTGAAGAAAGTTTGGAAAAAAAGATGCCTCTCTACTTAATGGCATTCTGCAAGTGGTGTTTTTTACAAGATTACCTTAAAGTGATGACAGTGATTAAACAGTACAACTGCACCCTGCTTGTCATGAGAAGCCCCACATAACTCATTAACTCTGAGATGACTCTTCAGTTGCCAGTCCTGAAACTGGATGTGATAGAAGATGGAAATAGACAGTTGGGAAGTGGTGATTGATAACTCATTTCAGTATCTCAGACAAGTATTTCACTAAACAGACTAAATTTATCAATGTAACGCATTTATTTTTCTTACTGTATAACATGCTGTCAGGGCATTGCCATAGCTTTGCTACGTGATTTATTCTTGCTGCAGAATATGGAGTGATACTTAAAATGTTAATTTTTTTTTAATTACAAAACAAATTCCTCATACAGTTTATGCATTTATTACAACAAAACATATCTTACAGGAAATGGGTGATTCCATTTTCCATTGAAAATAATTTAGAAAGACTCTTAATAATCAATTTACTAAAAAAATGCAGGAAGATAAGAGGCACTAAATATTTAAGATCTCATATATATTTTTCATCTTTTCTAAAGGCTGATTAGTGTGCAGCTTATATTTAAACTTTTTCAGTATCTTCATCTGCACTGTCATCTATGGTAATGATTAAGAGTTAAAATGAAAATTAGTGAAATACTAACCTATGCAAGCTTTTATGAGAACAGTAGATAACAACAAGAGGGTAGTTTCTTTAAAAGACTATGCATCAGTGCTAAAAGCATGGCTCAAGTTTTAAGGTTCCCTTTGGGGAAACAGCAGACTCAGGTTTGACTTAGTTTGGAGCTGCAGCTTACCAGGAGCAGCTGGAAATAGTCCAAAGCTTTCTGTATCCATAGGTTTTTATATGTTGCCTAAACTCTGTGTTAGGCATATGTGGCCTGAGCCTGTGATGATAGGCGCTTTAAGAAGGAAACTGGCAAGCTAAATGTGCTTCTTAGAATTCTTGTAAATGCCATCTGAAACACAAGTGGCTTTACCAAGTTCCAGTTGTAAATTTTGTTGCTAATAATTGAGTGTAAGCACTGACTTCTGTGGGAAACCTGTTGTTCAAGTGAAATGCCCACTCATGTTCACATAAAAGGCCTGTATCTTGTGAACTCTTTTTTCTCCATAAAGGAGAAATGTGCAAATAAGAAAGAACGTGTATAAGGAAAAGATACTAATTGCTCAATTGCATGGAACATGTAGGTTTCTTACAGAATCCAGACTTCAATATAAATAGATAAATTTTTTATGAAAGTCAGAAAAAAAATACAGTTTTGTTGAGATAAAGTTCTTGTAGCTGCTTGTTTTCTGTTTTAGGAAGTGCCATGTTGCCTTCCTGTCTGTCAGAAGTATGGAGTAGAATTCTTTTTTTTTTTTTTTTTCCCCAAAATTTGCTATACTGTATAATTTTATGTTGAAGACTAGACTGCAACATTCCTGTAATGCTTTACGGTGAATAGGACAGAGTGGAAGGAACAACGTAGTATCTCCCAAGGATACTATGGTTTTCTTTTGACTCTGAATGTTACTTTTCTCTAAAGCCTGAGGAAGAGGCAGAAACTGATTCTAAATGTATGAAGCGTTCGTAAACTGATTATCAAGTGTTGCAGATAATTTGACAGAATATTGATGAACATAGAAAAAAAAAGTTTTGTAAGCTAGTTTTTCAAGTACTGGTGGAAAGCTAATAAACTCATTTTAGTTTTACATGTCTAATGTTAAGATACTATGGAAACACAGAATTTGAATTTTGATTAATGAATATGAAACCAATTTTAAAAGAATTAATTATTATGTCCCATATGGAAATAAGTATATTGAGAAAGTGGTGGTTTTTTTCACATAGGGAGTTTTTATCCAGGTACATACTGTCACATCCAGCAAGAGCTGGAGTTGTCGGTTTGTCCAGATGGCGGCAACATTGGTTCAGAAACAGCGCATACTGACAGCTCGCTGAGTTTTCCTTTCGGGTGACACTACATAACAGAGAAACCTAGTTATAAAATAATTGTGTGTCTCTGTGTTTGTACAGAAATAAAACTTGCATCGCAGACAGTCAGCTTCTAGGACAGTAATTCTGGAATGACAAAACAGCTTTTCAGTCAGGGTGATGCATTATGCAGTAAAGCAATTACACTGTGAAGAGCTCACTGCAGATTATAAAAGCATTAATATTTGAAAAACAGTGTTTGAGTGCAGTGATACGTTTTTTCCTTCAGCTGCCAGAAGTGAATTGACAACAGGCATGGTATGTTAATCTCACTGACTTGAAAACCAGGAATAGCAATAAGTAGTCAAATGGATGGCAGTAACTTGCATGTTATCTGTTGCTATGGCCAAGTTTGATCTTCAGCATGTATATTGATATTAAACTGAGACGGTGATCTTGCTGAATTTTCCTGACACTACTAAGTTTTATATTCTGTACATTTGTTACTTTTAATTATTGTGGTTTTGGCTTGAGAACCTGTTTTGATTCTTTCAGTAGAGATGGGGGAGGGGTGATGAGTTGGGGTTTTTTTGATGTCTGTTTGATGACCAAAAATGTAGTAAAAAAAAAAATTTTTTAAATTTACTTGTGTTAATAGCTTTTTTTTTTAGTGTATATTGAGAAAAAACAATAAAGCGTAGGACAGATACACGTTTTTAAAGCTGGAAAAATCTTACTTGATTTTGTTAATTCTGCTGATTTAAGCAGCTGCCACCTTCGGGGTTCAGAATAACAGCCCTTTTGGTAGTTGTTACAAACGTACTTCATTAGGCATGTCTTTTCTAAGAGTTAAAATAACTATAGGGTACCTGTGCTGTCTTGCTGAGGTTGCTTGCGCTTTGTTCTCCTACCTGTGTATTAAAAAGTGTTGTGACTCGCCACTATGTCATTCCCTTATAAGTTAGCACAGGTGAGCCCATGGCAGGAAGGATAGCTGTCCCACAAACAGAGCTCATGACACTGTCAGCAGCATTGCCTGTATTTCATCCTGGGAACATGATTGCTAGAACTATGAGTGTTGCAAACATGATCATTACATCAATCAGGATTGTCGGCATATCATCATACCTGTTTTATGGCTGAATTCTATCGCTTTTAGTTTTGTTATCCTGAAATACAAGGAGAATTCAACTTATTTTTCTGGTTCAAAGGGAGGGAAGAAATCAATCTTTAATATATGTAACAAAAAATCACCTACTCTGTATAAAGCTTTAGGGGTTGAAATTTTACTGGCAAACTAAAGAACAGACTTAATATATAGAAGAGGCTTGAAGTATGTCTATAGGTGGTACAGGAAACATTTTCTAATGTGTCTGTATAATTAATTTCAGCTCACTGTTGTGGTGGTTTGACCTTAGCTGGATGCCAGGTGCCACCAAGCTGCTCTATCGCTCCCCTATTCAGCAGGACAGGCAGGGAGAGAATGAGATGGAAAAAAAGAAAGAAAACTCATGGGTCAAGGTAAAGGCAGTTTAATAAAAAACCACAAAAGCAAAGGCCGTGCGTGGTAGCAAAAGGAAAACAAGATTTTATTCTCTACTTCCCATTAGTAGGCAACGTCCAGCCACTTCCCAGGAAGTAGGGCTTCAGTACACGTAGTTGTTCCTCCAAAAGACAAAACGTCATAAAAGACAAATGCGCCCCCCCTCCTTCCTTTTCCCTTACTATTGACCCAATACAACTATTCATATGAATTTGTATTAACAAGATTATAAATACTGTCCAAATGCTTTGTTAATTGTGATTGGCATATGAAAATTTTTAATATCCACTTTTACTGGTACCTTATTTGATATATATTTTTAGAAATGGTTTATTACTGTAAGATAAGACTAGAAAGAAAATAAGAACATTTAAAATAATAATGTAGCCCCTCCACTTTTATTTGAAAAAGAAGATAGAATAGGAGGATAAAGAGCTGAACAAAGAGTGCAGTTGGAGAAACTAGTAAAAGAGAGGTTAAATGAAAGGAGCTGAGGAAGGTTGGAATGCTACCCTGTGGGCCACTGTAACCTTTTTGGTTTCTCCTGAAGAACAGAGAAGGTGGTAAAGAATTAGGTTTGACTTCTGCTTTGTACAATAAGTTTTTTGTGTTCATTATAGATTTTTAAAATACCAAATAAAGTTCCTGTCATAAGAGGCTTGGTAGTTTTAAGGTCAGATTTACAGAGATAAGAATGGCTTTGCTTTGAGGAGAGGGAAGAACCTGCTTCAGGTCTGCTCTGCTTCTGGGTACAGGAGTTGCACAGAAAGGAGGAACACTTAAAAATGAGTGTGACAGGTTAAGGAAATGGGAACGATGAAATAGGGAGGTAAGACTGTAGTTTCTAGGTATCCATTATACGTTGCCATGTGCATATGAAACACAAGGTGTTATTTCACCCTTGAAGTGAAGGACTAATTTGACTAGCCTCCTCTGTCTGGATGATCTGGAGGCACCATCAAGGGGAACTGCAGTCAGTATGAAATTTGCTTCTGCTCAGGAGAGGCCAAAGAAAGGATGCATTCTGGCAGACTTTTGCAGGCAGTAGTCAGTGCTGTTGGAATTGAAAATGCCACAAGCTTTGGAACTCGTGAAGCACGTGGACCGATTGATGTTTTGTACATGTAATAGGGATGTTGAACTCAGGGATGAGGAGAAGTTGGTCCACAGAACTACAAACAGAAAGGTAGAATGGAAAGATATATAGAACTGTGCAGCAGGATGAGCACTGCAAAGCCTGAGGAGCACCCTGAAGATACTCGGCACAGCAGACTTTAATCTAGCAGAACTAATGTCCTTGAAAGGGGGTCAGATCCAGTCACTGATAACCAGCAAGAAAGTGAAAATGGTTGTCAGTGAGAGTGGCATCACCTCAGCTGAAAATGTCACTGATTGTTATAGTTAAAAGAGAGAATGGGGGAGCAAAATTACATAAGGGTCCATTGCTTGCATGTCCTAAGTATTTGTACAGGGGTGCTGTTTGAAAGCATACTGGAAGAAAATGCCTGTTTGGTAAAGAGGTGCATCTGCATCTAGTAGCCTGTCTACATTGGCTTAAATTTTATTTCAGTCTTGCAGCAGAACTTCCTGTAATGCAGAATTTCCAAACACCGTAGTTTTCTAATCAACATAGACTTCTCACCCTCAATAGTAGCTATGTATATATTCCTGTCAGTCATTTATTTGCTTCTCTGTCAGAAGAAGGCAAAAAGGTCCATGATGTAAATTGAGGCTTTTCTTCCAGTGCTGTGGAGTCACTGGTTTGGGGTTTTTTTTTACCTATTGAGGAATTTTAAATTAAGATGATCTAATGAGGCAGCTTAGAATAGTAGAACACTACCAATGTTTCCCAGCCTTGCAGTCCTGCCCACTCCTTTTCCAGCCTTATCCATAAACAGTGTTCATATTTTTACTCCTTTTTCTTAGTATATAGTAGTGACTAATCAGTATGGTCAGGAATGCTCAAATTTAACAGTTGTAACAGGAAGATATTACGTAGTGAAGAAATTAAGATAAATTAATTGAGTTCAGTTGCTCCTTCATATTTTGTTATGTAGAAAATTCAGTGTATCTCCACCCCCAGTGAAGATTTGGTCAGAAATACTATTTATCCTATTTTGCTGTCTGGATCAGGATGCACCACCCGAAAGGCTGATAGCAAGCAAGGTGAGGTTCCACCTGAAGCAGGGGAGGAATTCATTCAGGAGCATAGTTCATGTTTGATTAGTATAAAGATTAATCATGTATGCTGATAATGAAATTTACTACTGCACTGTTAAACATAAGTGAGCTGAATTGCTGGTATTGTTTCTCTGAATGTATGGAGCGTAAGAGGGGAACTGAACATCTTTTTAATTCAGCATTATCAGTACAATAAATTGGCGTTCAGAGAAGACTTCCTTTTGTAGTCTGCTGGCTGCTTCTGCAGACTGGGTAATTAGGAATTGAGCAGGGGGGAAATAAAGTTCCCAGTCATGCAGAGTGGCAAAATTTGTGGCTTCCAGTAGGATTGCAGGCAGTTATCTCAAGCAGATGCATTGGAAACAGGGTACTAAAGGAATGCTTGTTTTGCTCCCATGACCAAACTGATCAGAAAAGATTTAATTTTTTTTTAAAGAAAGGGCAAGAAATTTGGAAGGCACAGCTTACACAGGCACAGCAGTGTGTGTTGAAAAAGCACAGGCGATTTAAAAAGACATTACAATTTAAAAGAACTTCAAGGGTAGTTGTTTCAGGTAAGCCACATCTTTGGTAGTTCTTGTGAGGATGTCATGCCATGGTTCTGTTTGCTTGGGCCCTGGATCACTGCTTCACTTTTAATCGTCTTGCATCAGGTATTGTCTCGTTCATTAGTGGTCCTGTGCCATTACTCAAGATGGTCCTTGGTACTACTTTTTCAGACCAGCATGGGGCCAGGGCACAGTGAGTTCAGCGTTTATTCATTTGCTTGTATCTAGCAGCTTTTCTTGTTTCTCTAACAAGCATTCATTCTGTGTTGAAAGAAATTTAAAAAAAGATGAGTTTAGTGGTGAAGAGCTTCAGGGTATGCAAGAGCTGTAAAGATTCAGGTCGAGCAAGAGAGAAGCCTCAGAGCTGGTTATTATCAGGACACTCTGCAAAGCCTGTTTCAAAATTATGGCTGAAAGAAGTGTCACAGTTGTCTGTTTAGCCATCAGATCTTGCCTAATTGTACTGGAGAAGTGGTGACTTTGTCTAATATACTAGCTAGAAAATGAAATATTGAATGCTGGTTAGTATAGTCATCACAATATTGCAACAACTAAATATTATTTTAAACTTCAGATGAAGTGATCTTCCAGAGGCTTTAAAAAAGTTTGTTCTGATGTAAACAGCCTCTAAATATAATCATTTATACATAGTTATTAATATTTATATTTGGGATATTTTTGTTACCAATATTTTTACACACTGAGAACTGATACTAATTAAGAAATGCTAAACTCTCAAGAAAATGTACACGAGATAGGGAGAATCCAAGAGAGAAACAAGAATCATGAAAGATTTAGAAAATGTGATCTACAGATAAGGGCAGTGATAAGTAATTCAGTTTGTTCAACAAGAGATGACTGAGGTAGTACATAATTTGACATTAAGAGGCTAATGATTAACTATTTTCAAGTTCCACTGCAAACCAGACAAGAAGTATTGATACAACTTACAGAAACAAATTCTTTGGGCAGCTAAATAAAGATTATATTGGAGATGTTTCAGATGTTACTATGAATGTTTCAGTTAGTGATGTGACGTTCATAAGCAGACGTAATATATCTTTTTCTATTTTTAGTTGGTCAAGAAATGTTATTTAGTAAATGACGACTTGATTATGGCCAGGCCCATCTGTTACGCTTTCTTTTTCACTGTATCTGATTTTTAAAAAACAGACTCAGTATTTTTCCTTAAGAAATGAGAAGAAACTGATTGCGTTGAAATCAATGACAGAATGTCTGTTCTTTTCCAGAATTTCACCTCTCTTTTTGCCATTCTTGCAAAATACCTACTGAGAGAGTTCTGTATGTAAATGTCTGTTGAATTTAATTTATGTGGCATGAGTTGGCATTTAAACACAAACCGTAAAAAGCACCCGGGTCTGAAAACAGGGCAGGTCTGCTACTCTTGGTGGCTCTTCTAGCTTGAAATGCTAGTTGAACTGCTAATCCAGGTTCACGATGGAGTAATTCTAGTAATTCTAAAGAATCAAGAGCTGCACTGTGCATTCTTACCTATCTGTATATAACCAGTGGAGATTTGCAAAGTACTGGTATTGTTTTTCTTAGCTCATACTTGTAATAGCATTGGGAACTTTGCCACTGTTACCATATCATATAAAACAAAATTCTGAATTAAACCTAGTAAAATGATTATAAAATAATCAAAAGAGTAATTTTAGAAATAAGTTGTGGTTATTATCTTATCTGGTTGGGATTTTTTTTTTTTTTTACTTGGTGTAATAGTTTTCTATCTTTGTAAGAAATCCTTCAGAAGAAATAGAGGCATTTCTCCATGCTATTAAAACATACTTGATATGGGTATATGGATATTTCCTCATTTAAAAAAAAAAAAGTTTGCTTAATCCATTCCTGATTTGAGAACCAAGAATACAGTATCTATAGGCAAATCATGGCATTGTTTCAGTGTGATGCACCAAAATTTCCTAGACTGTTCTTGAAATAATTAAGTGGGAAAACGGCAGGTAGTTTATGAAATCAGCTGGTTTTGTGAAATTTCTGTCCTCTTGGATCAAAAAGACATGTCGTGTAAGCAGTTTCTGAGCCAGAGCAGGAAAATGGACAGCTCCTGGATTTGGGTCTGACCCAGATACGTAATAGTATGGGATAAAGTCCAGAAAACTGGAGCCAGGGTCTCTTGTGAACCTGAAGGTGAAGTTGACTCGGTTGTTTCACGTAAGTTTGCTGTTGCTGAAAAGGAGAGATCTTGTTCTTTCTTTACCTTCTCTCCCTCAAGCTGGCAGTGGCAGTCATGAGACCTGTTGCTGTGCCAGTTTAACTCAACACAGAAGAAAAAGGTGAGCAAGTGGTGCCATGAGCTACGAAGCTGGGACAAAGGAAGAAGGTGGAATCTTTTAGCTAAAGGCGGGGTGGGAGGTTGGTGGCTATTGGCAGGGGAACCCAAGGGACTGGCCAGGGGAACACATCCCACCTTGTGCAATCTGCAGTTTCTATAGGATTACCTATGAGACTGTGATTTTTGGTTTGTGTTGGAACAAAATGTGGATCTTTTATATGAGAAAGAAGTGGTAGTATTTGCTGAACGATGAAATTTAGTGTGATTTGCTGTTACTATCACAGATTTTTGGCAGGTATATTAAATATTTTTCCAGTCCTGGAGGAAGCCATTTAACCTTGTCACCAGAAGAGAATCATAGAATCGTTTAGGCTGGAGAAGACCTTTAAGATCATCAAGTCCAACCGTATTGCCAAATGGAGGATTTTAACAGACTTTATAGAAAAGTTACTGTCAGTGGAATCTCTACTAATATTTGACTTACAGACCTTCATTCCAGCTGAACGTATGGTCTGTGAAGAACGATGGTAAGGTAACGCTTCTGAGGAGCTCTCCTTATCAGTGTCAGGCCAGGGCTTTCCTCTGGGAGGTGGAAGGAGGTAAGAAGGCCCAGTTTCTTTGGAGGCCTTATTAATTTTTAGACTTTTGCAACAGCCACGGTATTCCTGAGTGTGATTAACTCTGTCCTCTGAAACAGGAATATAGGGAGACTCTCAGAGAGGAAACATTGCTTGTGTAGTTTCTGCTGTTCCATTGTGCAACAAGGCAGTTCAGTACAGGCCATAACTCTGACCTCGTCTCTTCTGTTTCCTTTGGGTGTTCACATCTTCACCACAGTAAAAGAAATGTGGCTATTCCAAACCAGAGTTAGAGGCCTTGGATGCCTAACCACAATAGCCTGCCAAAATAGCCTCAGCGTACCACAAAACGAGCAAAAAATGTGCTAATTGCCTAAGTTACACAGTTGCATGGCCAGTTGTTGTATATTTGTTATTTTTCTTTAATAACATTGAGGCAGCTGGTGAGCAGACAGTTCAAACAAGGAACAAACATGGGCCACCAAGCAGCTTAGAGCCAGTTACAGTCACGCCTCTGAAAGAGAGAGACCTTCAACCAGTAGCGCATCCTGACCTCCCTCCCGAGTGACAGCTGTGCACTGGCTGGCTATCTACTCTTTCGAGTATGAAGAATAGTCATCAAACTACCTTGTACTAACTCTTTTGAGTTGAAAGGGATTGTGTTCTCTTCCTCAGGTGTTCTTGGATCCCTGTAGATGTACTACCCTGGGTGCAGAGTTCACAAAAGAAATCTTTCTGTGGTAGGAAGGTATGGCATAATGTGAAGTAGGAGTACAACCAACTAAATGTAAATGGAGAATTAAGTGGAAATAAATCGTGTGAGCTAGAAGATAAGAAACTGATAATCTGCCAAAGGCAATCTAAGGTGATGCTTTGTTCTGTTCAGATGTGTAAAATGCAAATGCAGGCCCTCTTTATAAATGTGTGAAGGAAGGAAATAAATTTAATGTACATTTCTTTAAAAATGTTTTTGTTTAGTTTCCTTCTGTTAGCAGGCATATCCTGAGACCAGCTATGGCTTCAGTGGCTGGGTTCCTGGCTGGCTGGGCGGAATAGATGCAATTAAACGGTCTAGACAAAATATTGTTAGGCGTTACTTAACGCTAAAATTACAGCTACCAGGCTGTATGTTCTGCATATAGATCAGGTGTGGATTTCTGTAGGCTGCTAAGTGGTTTATAGGCATCTTTGCTCTTACGCTGATGTTGCTCAGTGTAATACAATAGGCGTGATGATTCCTGGTCACTGTTCCTGGCAGCCCCCCTTACTGTATCTTTTTCCTTCAAGTGTTTCTAAAAGAAAGTTAGGAAATGCCAAATATTTAATTTCATGCTTACTGCAGTTTCATTGTCTGTAGAGACCTGTTTTCTTTCTCCCATATTCTACCAACAAATCTTAAAAATAAGCACCTCTTTCTGAAACTGGAATAATACAAAATAATTACTTTAGGAGGAAAATGAAGTTCAGTTGCTGTGTGGTGAAATGTGTTTGCTTGTATACAGTTATTTCAAAATACTGACTTTATAGGAGGAAAACACCCTGCTGTAAAACTACTTCGAAATTTGTTGTAGTTATGGGCAAAGAGCAATGTTATCTGTTTTCTGTATGTTATCTTCCTGGCTAGTGTAGCAGTATTTCTCCCCTCCATGTAGTTTAAATTTATTTTCAGGTATTGCTTTTTTTATTTGTAAGTGTATTACACTTGTGAGCCACAAAGCACAGTCTTGCATATCTGAGTGCCTGTTGGTCATTTAGAAAGAAGGATAGTCTTTATCCACAGTGTTTAAAATTGATGCATAAGAAAAAGTACTCTAGATTAATATGGATAGTTAGGGTCATCCTCGTTAGCAAAAATGTAACCCACCTGCAGCCTAACTGAAGTTTTTATTTTATGCTTCATAGCAAAATAGGTG
Organism: Gorsachius goisagi; assembly: GCA_018403395.1. NCBI lineage: Eukaryota > Metazoa > Chordata > Aves > Pelecaniformes > Ardeidae > Gorsachius > Gorsachius goisagi. Next base: position 35,507 of record BOSO01002058.1, read on the forward strand.
GTTAAGGAAAATTTTGAAATTAGTTTGTGGATATTCACAGAGGTCTCCTGTCTAGCCAAGGAGGCAGGAAATAAATTTAAGTCGATTGATACAAACCCGTATGTGATAGGAGTCAACCTGTCCCAGGGTATAGAAAGACAGAGGAGAAGGACACATTTGCGGAAGAGTTTTAAAACTAAGTAGCTTGTAGCCAAAGTGAAAAATAGAGATCCTGTGGAGTGTCTAAAGACAGAATTGAAGTGCTCACAGTTTCTGACTAGAAAAGCAATCTTTGCAGCAGTACTATAAATTCATGAGTAGGGTAGGATGCATATGCCAAGTCAAGAGAAAATTATATTGTAGTAATTGACCTGGATGACAGACTGAGCAGTGTGGAAAAGCGGGAGAGTTTTATTGAAAAAATCTTGTGCAGAAAGAAGCTATACTTTTGAGAGATCCCGAGTATACGGGTAAGACAGCTCCAAGTCTAAAGCAATACAAGAAAGAAAGGAGAAGAGTGATGGCATTCTTCATCATGGTTGTGGGGAAAGGAAGGAGAATAAGATCTGTTTTAGACATGCTGATTTTAATATAAAGATCAGGCATCTGTTTGGAGGTGTCAGAGGCAGAGATACCTTAAGGCAGAAGGAGGCAAGCTTTGAAATTCTTAGAAGAATTTGGTTTTGTATATGAGATGGGTGAACACAGACAGTAAACTCAAAACAACTACGGAGGGTGCTTAGCAGTAATTTGTATCGGAAACAGGCAGTGAGAGGTTGGCATTATGCTATGGCGTTCTGTACTAGGTACTACAAAGTATTTGTCTGGAGGGTGTTTGTGTTGCAAAGATTGCAGTGTCTCCAGAGACAAAATACAGAAAGAGAAGAAGTACAGCCAGTGCCATGAGGCAGTGGCCTTTGTAAGTATTGCAAGATAATTATTAGTTACATATTTCTGAGAGCAGCTGTTAGACCAGTTGCTGCAAATCCTGTTGTGCACTGGAGCTTTCTAGCTCATCTTGCTGTTCAGAGTACTGACACACCAGAAAAAGCTGGAAGCCAGTAAGTAGCATGAGAGACAAGCAAGAAAGGTTATGGTGGGGGTTTTTTTTTTGAATGCAGTGTTGTTGACAGACTATATAGAGGAAGGAAGTATCATGAAAGACCAAACAAGTATACATCGGAGATAAGGTGAGAGAGGACAAAGACTTGGATCAAATCAGAGATTTTCCTTTGTGATGAATATTGTTAGAAAGAAATGGATTTAGAGAGACTGAAAAGATAAAAAAAGCACTTTTCAGTGGGAGCGTAAACGTTGGATGGTGATTGGTGTTTAGGATATAGCCCATTTATAGCTGTTGGAAGCGATAAGACAATTCAGAAGAGGGGAAGAGAACAGAAATGTGTATGCGTTTGGGACTTAGGAGAGTCTTACCCTGCCAAGTTTTTAATTTTTTTTTCTCTACCAAATATGGGGCCTGTATTTTTTTTCTGAGATTAATGAACTGTGCATTAATTATTAATGCCTATTGTTTCTTGAACATTTAGTTTGAAGTGTTGCATAAATGTACAATGTAATATAGTAACATCAGTTTAATTTCAGCAGCATTCAATTCATTGTTTATGGGATGGTGCACCTGCTTCTTAGGAGGAAGTAGCTTTAGCTTAATTTGAATTATATTTTAAGTATTGGTCCAGTAAAAAAATGAAAAATGCCATCTGTTCAATTGTCGTGTAGCAGAATGTTTTATCTCTGAAGCACATTATCATACCCAAAATTGACAGCATAATCTCTTGATTTTTTTTTTATTTTGTCCCACTTCCCTGGGTGTCTCTTGGTACAGTTTTGATTAAGAAGAAATAATTCTGCACTTAAAACCAACCTTTCTCAAATGATGAGATTTTTTTCTGTCATTTTCATGATGCTGCAGTCGCCAGGCAAGTTGTTATACGTATGCAGTATTCACTAGATTTTGCATTTACTTCCCCCTCACACCCTCAAGCTGGGAAGAGTATAGCAACCACTGTGCTTAATTTTAGTAACAATTCACAAGTCGCAAGAACACTTTTCCCCTTTATGAACACCCTGCTCATCTGTAGCTGGCATACCACTGAATTAGCTGCATGTGCTGCTTTTTCTCAGGGTAGATTCCCAAGGCATGTTCTGTGGCTTGCCTTCTGTTGTGCTGAAGGAGTTCACAGATGATGAAGCTGATATTTCTGTGAATTCAGAAAATTTTGCATTCTCAGATCAGAGTTTGTAACTTAATGAATATTGCTTTATTGTGACTCTTTCCAAAAGAGGTTCAAATTTATTTCCAAAGAGTTATTGGCAGACTGGAACTTTTACCTTAACGTTACTTCAGTTAAAGTTCAAATATCACTATTAAATATTTTTAAAGTGTTAGCACTTTAAAATGATGATACCTTGAAATCTTATGTGATAGAAGACCCATAACTGCTAAGTGAAATTGAAACTGTTTCTAGGAGGTAATTTCTAGGCAAGAGTTGGTAGTCTGCACGAATAAGATGGCAAGCACTTGGACTGACGCTGGCATAATGGGGTTCTGATGGAAGTGGGGATACAGAGATTCTGAAGTGCTTCTGTAACATACTGAGCCATTTCAGCTGTTTTCTCTGAAATTCTGTGAGATGAGGTTCAAGAAGGCATTGCTTCTGGTTTTGAACCTGTGACAAGATACATAGCTGCAGTCCCACTAGATGAACTGAACGGAGGGGGAAGAGGGTACTGAAATGAAGAATGAGCCGAGTAAAAAATGGTGACATTGCTAATTAGGAAAAGATACAGTGTAAGAAAGTTGGCCAAAATATAAAGAGGGACCTGGGGTTGGCTCAAAAGAAAAGATGCTATCATGTGCATCTGAAGATTGGCGTAAGTGTGGATGAGTAATAAACTGTTGAAGACAAACAAGAACAAAAGCACAGTAATCCTCTGTAGAGAAAAGGAAGCTGCAGCTTTTTATAAAATGGAAGAGAGAATGCAAAATGTATTTAAAATACACAATAGAAACTGCACATGAGAATATTGGGATTAGGTTTTATTTTTTAAGTATGCAAACATTAAAAGCCTAACAAATAGAATGTTTGCATCTGACAAGCAACAAAATAATGGACTAAAAGGAAAATAATAGGTAGTTTCCTCTGTGTCAATATTTAGATAGTATTTAGATAGTATACCTAAAAGATGGTTAATAGGTGCTAAAGAAAATAGAATGGAGAAAAAAATATTAGAAAGCACCTTGTCCAAGGGATGTATGGGTTATGATGTTGAATTAATCTGGCATTTCAGATATGAGACTGTATCATTCATGGGACCCCCTGATGTGAAATATTTGTATAACTACCCTTTCCATGGCCAGCTTCCAAAAAAGAAGGTGATCTCCCATCCTACCCTCTTTTGCTATTCCCAACGTCTGGAAAGCCTTGGGTGAAAGAACCATACAAGGAAGTCCCACATTCCTGTTTTCATTTTTGGTGCTTTCCTTTCTGTACTCTTAATCAGGGCAGTACCCTGAGCCTGCTATTTGTGATGCAGATTACAAGAGCAATTCAACTGAGAACGCCTTTAGCATCTCTGTGTGCATTGTTGACTGCCAAATTCTGTAAGGCTGGTGTGCTCCGGGGAGGGAAGTTTGTATAGAGAAGATGCACTGTCATTTGAAGCAACTGAAATAGTTTTCTGTGTGGTGATGGTTTGTTGGGGTGTTTTTCTCCATTAAGAGAAAATAAGAGAATAACAGAAAGGTATTTGGGCTAACCTTTGAAGTAGCAACTGAAAGACAGGTTTATGAAACAATCATTGAAACTTGTGCTACTTTTAGGAGGGACTAGGAATGCAGCTAGGAATCAGCACGGAAGGCTAGGATTTGGTGCCAGATACTTGAAAATTAAGTTTAGTGCTTGTCTTCTTCCTGTTACATCAAAGCTGTGCAAGAGCTCTCATGTTGTTCACGCAGCCTATTTAGGATTTTTTTTTTATTGTAAATCTTGTTGCTGATCATCTCATTGATGGAAAATACTTGAAAATGAGACTTGATGTGTAGTATCACAGGAACAGGATAATATGTGCCTGATTATGCATCAACTAGCATGGCCTCACTCCAGATGAGGCTTTTAAGGCTATCATGAATGATATTGGATATCAATGAGCAACATGATTATTTATATTGTTTTGCAAAGGCTGCAACCATTCTGGAATGCAAGCTTTTCCAGAAACATGCTCACAAATTAATATTATTCTGAGAACTATTTTTGAAAGACTGGAGATTGACCATGTTTTCTTTTAAAAGATAAATCTTGGGTGTATTGGGGTGATGCAATGTTAGTATAGGTGACATGATCCAAGCAGCGCTTACAGAATTCTAGAAATGTTTCAGTGTTTTCCTGAGGGATAAAATAAGTGTTTCCATTCACTTTTTAGTTTCACTAGGGTTTTACTTGCTAATATGCCAGTTTTTCTCTATGGATCCAGCAGCTGATGGAAGCACTCTGATTCTGTTTTCTCCTCCCCCATGGGCAAGAGAAAAGGAGAAGCCATTGAAAGAAATAAAAGGAGAAGGGAGATGAACATGCAAGCATGTAAGAACCAAGCTGTCTCCAGAAGGACAGATAGTTTTCAAGTTGTAATGTTTCTTTTCTCCATTCTTGCCAATGTCCAAGAGCTTTTCCGAAAGCTCTTCCTGCGACCATTCAAGTACAAGGGTATCCCACTGGACAGCTTGCTGCTGTTGCAGTGTTAAGCTGTTCTCAGTGTATCACTCTTGTGTTTCCTTGTCAACATGCCATAAATGACGGAGACTGTGTAGAAAGTTTGAAAGTTGATATTCCCAGAGAAGGCATATCTTTCATGCCATACGGTGAATTAACTGACAGTCCTGGAAATAATGTAGTTTTAACCACTGTGTATTTTCTGTTTTGAAAATTTCTATTTATTATTTGCATAACAAGGCTTGGTTAAACTTCATGTCAATTTTTAAGAAGATGTTTTTAGAATTTTGTAAGTGGAATGATTACCTTCCTTAGAGGTTGTCATATTACAAAATACCTTTGATGAGAAAGTAATTGACAGTTACAAAAACAAAGAGTGAAATCAACCCCTTTTGTTTATTATTCACTTCACTTTTGGCTTTGCCTACTTCTAATACTGTCAATGATTATGCCATATTTTAAAACAAAAATCCGCTTCGCAAGGTGGTAGTGCTGCAAACCTTCCTAAGTAAATCCTTGTCAAATATATTGCCATTTACAAACTTTACCAGTTGCCTTATGAAGATTTTCTCATCTTCTTCCTGAACTTCTGCTTATATGTGTACAGGAGGTGTTACTAAATTAAAAGCAAAGCTAAATCAGCTGGTTAATATTATTGGCTATTGAGTAGAAAAGTCAAGGGAAATACCGTGGTGACTTTTAACCATGATCGCTAAAAGAGATGAACAAGGCAACGTTTGTAGATAGAAGGCAATGTTTTTACTGGAACAACCAAATGTATTTTCAGAAAAAATAAACAGACCAACTTTTGAGCCCAGAAACATATCTTCAGTTCTGAGTCAGAAGTTGAGTATTTTGATCATACATATGTGAGTTTAAGGGCATCTGGAAGGAGGCGAATACAATCTGCAGGTGGTGCATGTTAATGCCATACAGATTATAATTTTTGTTTATTTGTACTACTTGTGACACCTTGCCAAAATGTAAGTTTAGTGTCATCCCAGGCTTATCTGACTTGTGATGTTACTACTAGATGCATTTTTGTATATCCACGGATGACTGAATTCCCCTACTAATACAACTTTTTATATAACATAACATTCTGAAACTGTTTCTCTCAGGTTTAGCGCTCTTTTTCAAGTGCGTAAGTTTATGGTTCTTGTTAAACATATGTATGTAATTGATATTCTAATGACTTTCAAGGTTATAGTGGAAGGAAAAAGGAAATCACGCTTGTTTAGTGGCTGTAACTATGGTGCCAGAAGATGGCACTGAAGAAATACATAGCACATCTTAGATTTTGTGGGATCGCATTTGTTGGATTTGTACTACAGTGAGTTTTCTTTTGTGCAGCTCTATGTTGCTTGTTAACACTGTTTTCAGTTTTCATTTTCTTGCCTGAGTTTTAAAGTACATTGGTGTTTTCAGTTTTGGTAGGAAGCCTGGAAGTTGACATGTCGGAGTCCACACAGAAACCGGAAAATTCTGTGCTTTGATGTGTTAGGTGGCAGTTGAATCGGCTCCCTTTGTAAGTGCTTCAACATTCGGCACTTTAGCAAAGCATCAGGACCTAGAACTTGAAAGGTATGGATAAAATGGAAGTAACTGCTTTAGAGAAATAGAGGAGAGGTTTTGAAATAGCGTGAGACAAAGCTAAACCCTAAAACTCAGCAGGAACAAGTGCCCAATGATGGTGCGTTAATATGGTTAGGATGGATTCTTAGAGTCTGTCCTTCACGTACATTACAGTGAGCTCTGGATCTTTTGAGAAATAGAACCAGATTTTCTTGTTACGCCTCCCTCAGCTATTAAAATACAGTCTTGCCATCTATCCTAGCAGAATTTGTAACTATAACTCAGGTGCTAAAACTTGTGACTGGAAACTTTGTCTGTGTGTTACAGAACATCTGCTTTACTATATAAAATTAATGGCATTAGAGAAGAGATTAGATAGAGAACTTTTGTTTTGCTGTTAAAGCTAATAAATGTATGACCACGTGAAACTGCAATAAAGTCCCAGCATTATTTCATCTGGGATGTTGTGACTGAAAGAAGCAAAACCAGAGATTTTTTGAAATAATGTTTTGAGCAAAGTTGGGGGGGGGGTTTGTCCTGCTGAGCAGGGAACTTGTATTCTAATAATAGCAAGTTTGTAAGGGTCAGTTTAATAAACATGGTTTAAAAGGGAGCCCAGTAGTTCTCTCTGAGCAACTTGCCCCGCTGACCTGCTTATTTACTGTAGCATAAGATTTCACCTAACCAGTGTAAGTCACCTCCGCAGCTGCATGCCAGTGTTCTTTCCTTGGCCTTTTTTTTTTTTTTGAGACAAACCTGATTTTCTATATAGAGTAGTTCTCTTGTAATTTTTTTTTTTTAAATAAGTAAAGCATATTTAAGGTTAAGAAACCAGTCAGGAAAATTGTATAGATCAGTTAGTGTTGAGAGTTTGGAAATATGGTCAACTCTCAGGACATTCCAGTTCACACAAAAGAGAATGCAGTGCGGGTAACCAACCAAGGGAGGGTCTTGACCAAAGAAATGCTGTAGTGATATAGTAAGAGTAATAAAACCTCAGTGCATTGAAAGTCTTGTAAGGGAATTATTCTTTAGCTGCTGATTTTTAGGTTTCTTTCCTCATTTTGAGAATTAACTGAAGGTTTGATGCTTAAAAAAAAAAAACCAGATGCCCCACTGGATTCTTCTGTAAGCTGAAAGACAGTCCTGTGGTTTGGAATATGGTATTTGTATTGACACATCCAAACCAGAATCATTCTTTCCAGTGTTAGTAAAGTACATTCAGTAAGCCCCCCACCTACCCTACCACATTTATCTGTTCTTGGAGAGGAGAAAATAAATACAAACCCAGCCAGTTCTTAGCTACATGAATAGATAAATTGTCTTCACTGGTGAATTTCTCCTTATGAATGGTACGTTTTTATGTTGAAGGGAGATGAGAAGAATATGTAATAAACAGACCATTTGGTTGGCTTGCAAATAGGGAAAGTGATATTGTTTTACATATTTCATGTTAGTATCTACAGAAGAGAGAAATAAATATTCTTCTAAAGCAAAACACTTGAGCTGCTATAATATACCTGGTAGGCTGTGTGTGCTTTCTAAGCTACTGTAAGAAACAGTAATTGAATCAGAAATTATATTTTGCTTTGCTGTATTCAGAGAACAGCAAACTGTTCAAAACTGTACGAAGTTTCAATTTTAGTCATTTACATATGTTTTCTCTTTTCCATCAACATTTAATGTAAGTCAAGATTTAGAAGAAACAAACTGTCTCTGTGAACTGAACTTGCTCTCCTTGAATACTGCACCATTTTGACAGTATAGGGAATTCTTTAAATTTTATTGCAGCTAATTTCTGGGCATTTATTACTGCAAAATACTGTAAAATGAGTAGCGGGGTCAAATAACTGATTTGGGAGCATTCAGAATATATTGAAGGCCTTTCTGCTTTATTCTACTACTAAAAAGCGTAGCAAATGTAATTTATTTTTTTATGTAAAGAAAAATAACAGGCCATTTTTCATGGGTTATTATTTAACCCTTTCAGTGTTAGAGAGAGATAATGAGGGGAAAAATTACTTGTCTCAAGCTGGTACGCACTATATCTGGGCTTGCTCTATTTTAGTGCAGCTCAAATTCTAACATGAGGAAATTGCAGAAATTTACAATTCAAAGTGTGTTTCATCAGGGAGAAATCCACAGATTGTTTTGACACTCAGTTAGAAATTCAGCATGAAGATGGACGTCTCATGAAATTTGCAGCTGCTGATTGAATTTATATTTCCATAAAGGCCATCAACAGTAGCAGCCTGCAGGGGAAGTGGGGGAAAAATGACAAAAATTGTGAGGCTAGCATTTTTTTCCTCAGCCTTATCGTAGCAAATTACTTGTAATAAGGTCTTACACTGACCAGGATTAAAGAAAAATGTAGGCAGCCAGAAGGGAATGATTTCTCAGTTTAATTGATTTGAACTAAAAATGTCTCAATTTGATACTTAAATATAGGTTTAATCACCTATACAGAATGTAAAATGCAAGTGCAAATCAGAAGTGTCCTTAAACTGAAAAATAAGACCCTTATTGGTAATTACAGAAGGTTTATCATACAGGTAATTTGATTTTACAATAAATTCCCAGGATAGAAAATGAATTATAACAAAATGTGCAAAAGTAGGTTGTCTTTATTAGGGGGAAAAATATCATCTCATCTCTGGCGGCGCTCTCTCTCATTCATTCACATACACAAGATAGGACAGGATGTTGTAAGGTCTGCATTTTTTTTCCTGAGTAACAACTTGCATTACATTGATCATTTAAAAAGCAAACATGCATTCACAAAATAAGTCCACGTTGCCAAAACAATTAGTAAGAAATGTCATTGAGACAAATGGTATAAAAAATTGAACAGATTTATCTTTTGTTTAGAAGGTTTTGTATATTATTGTCTATGTTTTCATGGAAGGGGGTGGGAGGATGGAAGGTTGAGTATTTTTGAAGTATCTTCTTTTTTGATAGAAACACAATCATTATTATCATCCTTGAGAGACTGTAACTCCCTTAACACCTTTGTTGCAAAATACCTGTGAATCTTAAGGCTATGGGAAGATTTAATGCATAGTTGGTTTTTTCCATCTCAGCGTTAAAGATTTATGCGTGCAATGCCTGACGCATAGCGAGGCAGCTATACCCACCAAGCTGTATTCAGCTGTATTTCCTCATAGTTAGTAGTCTGCATCTGTGCCATCCTTTGCTGCAGTTCTGTCGTGTCTTGCAAGCTAAGGAAGGTCAATAAAAATAAATTCTGAGGTCAGTAGACACCTAAATGTTCCAGAAACTGTTAGGGGAGTTCTCCAGAGCTGAGCAGCTCAGGGTTGTTCTTTAGTATGGTGAGACACAAGTCATGTGTAGTCTTGATATCAGTAAGGTTTCTTAGTATATGGAGACATTTAAGAATGAAAGCACTTGTGTGGTATCTTAATACAAAAACACGTGGATCGTACATCTTAGCTGCTCAAACCAGAAAGAAATGAGTTAGAATTCTAATGAGATTAATTGAATAACTAAGCAATAATGAGAATCTCTATGAATGTCATTATTTCTGAGAATTTGTGTTTTGGAGATTAAATTGGTAAAGGGTAGTAAAGTATCTTTAATTTTACTTCAAAAATTAAAATATAGTTTAGGAACCTACAAGTCTTTGAAGTACGTGGAAATGAAATTATTTGATTGTAGAGTTGACAAGTATCACAGCTTGTTCTTTCAGTGGTCCTAAACTCCATGTATCAAACACTTGTATTATGGTTATTAGAAGCTATGCAAGTCTACAAATTGCAGTCCAAAGGCAGTCTTTCCCTTTTCTTTCACTGGTATCAGCATAAATGCTTTCACGTAAAAACCTTTACACGTACTTATTGGCTACAGTAGTTGCACTTGGTGTTTTAGCTTCTAGTAACTGCAAAATACTCTAAAATCAATGGGCACATAACTGAGTATTTAAATACTTGATGATTAGGTACTTACATACTGTGAAAACACATAGAACTCAGTATTTGCTGTGTGGTCTAAAATTTACTTAGTTAAGAACTGTGGACGTAGAATGCAGGAAAGACTGTTAAGTGGGGACTGCATGTTGCTTTTTGCATGCACATTTATTTTTCTAACTTGTAAAGTGACCACAGAAACTCTTGAGATTTGAGTAGAAAAATAAATTAATGAGTTGACTCGGGTCTAAAAAGCTTTGACTTTCAGGTAGTCCTTGGTTCCTGATGTTCCAATGTATCCTTTTCCCGCTCAAAATAGCTTTGAAAGCAGATCAGACATTGCTGCAGTACCTTGGCTGTCAAGTTTTTTTGTCTTCTTCACGACACACACCACTCTGAGCTCGCTAAAACCAGCTCAAATTTATTTTTTTCCTCCAGAATACCAGAAATTTGTTGTAAATATAACCAAGCTTGAAAGTAAATCAGAACAGAATAACTGATGAACATAAAGAAATCTTATTGAACTCCTATGTCAAGTGTCAAAGTAGCGAGTCAGAAATACGATTGGAAAGTTGTTTCTAAACTAGCATACCCCCTTTTTTTAGATATCTCTTTTAAGCATCCCCCTTTCAGCCCTCTTAAGTTCTAAACAAATTAGGATGCAAGAGTAAAGTTGTGGGGAGTTTGACTGTTAACTATCTACCCAGCTGCTTCTTAGGGATCCTGAGGGTCAAATGCTATTATAATAATTACTATAAATCACAAAGGATGGGGCATTCCCTCTGTTTTTTAGAACTGAGATGACAGTTTTGGATTCAAGCCGTATACCCCTATCATAATATAGATACAGAGTTGTCTTAAAGCCCTCTTCAATAGTATTTTTGCTGTCTTATAGTGAAAGTAAGACACGATTTGCTTACGGGGTAGAGGTTTTCAAGTTCAGTTAGTTTATCTGAATAAAAAAATTAAACTTTTGAGTTGGAAATCAGTGATGATAACATACTTGAACTCACTGCTGCAGTAAGTATGTGCTGCATAATACTGGTATTCTGAAGCACAGGAAATTTTTGTGATAGCATTTGGAGCAATCAGTTCGATGTACATGCTTCTTTCCCAGGTCAGGCAATGTTCATGTTCTTTGTTTTGTTCCAATACCAGTTTTTGTTTCATCTCAAATTAAGTCTTTGGAATTGTTTAAAGCTCAATCCAAGTGAAAAGTCTGCATTTTCAGACAGAAAGTTCAGTATTGTTTTATATAAAACATGGATAAAATATCTGGATGCAAAAGACTGTTGCAAGTTAGACACTAGGAAAAATTTCTTCACAGAAACGGGCTGCCCAGGGAGGTGGTTGAGTCCCCATCCCTGGAGGTATTTAAAAGACGGGTGGATGAGGTGCTTAGGGAGATGGTTTAGTGGTGGGATGGCAGGGTTAGGTTAACGGTTGGTCTTGATCTGAAAGGTCTTTTCCAACATAAATGATTCTATGATTCTGTGATAAGATTCAGGCCTTCAGGCTCATGGTTGTGTTCTCAGCTAGGCAGCAGTGCCCCTGTGTGACACTCGGAGGCTGCGGAATGATATAATTTGTCATGTTGGTGTCTATGCCTTCACAGCCCTTTAGGCCGCTTTATCCGAGAGCTGAGGGAAAGGAGTCCCTGTTGCCACCTTACCTGGTTGTGTCAGTCCTGACCGCCTCATCTCACAAGACGTATCTTTGCCGCGAGGTTATTTATAAAAGTACAAAACTTCCTGTCAGACCCAGCTGCATGGTGAAATGGAAAATGTTTTCTCTTTTGGCAACCCTGGCAGACTTTTACCTGCATTTATTTCAGTCTTTGTTAGGTATTTTATTTCCTTGAAGCTGCACAGTGTTTCTCTTGACTCTAGTAGGCTACACTTAGCAGACATCCCTGCAAGCCACTTGCATGTTCAGGGTCGTGCTGTAGTCACTTGTCCTGTCATATTAAAATTGCTTCCTCTTCTCACAAGAGCTCTTGCTCTTCTCTGAGATCCCCATCAGGCCCTGTTTTGCCTAGTGGGCTGTCCCTCTGAATCCACGCTAACCTGTTCTTTTTATCAGCCTTCCTTTGAAAATGGCATTTTGGTGGTCATCACCCCAGCTAAAAATGTCAGTGGAATGCAAGATGGACTGCCAGGGTCCCACAGCTGATGTTCTGTGAGGACCGCATTGTGTTTAGGCCCAATTCTCTGATATTCCCTGCCTCCTATACCCCGACCTTATTCCTTGAGCCTTCAGCTTTCACAACAGTATTTCTTGTTTTCTTTCCAAAGCTGTATTTTAACCTATGAAGAGTAGCATTTCACCTGCTGGATGAACTGAGAGGCTTTTTTGAAGAGAATATATACATTCAGCATGTCTCCTGAGTTGACTGACATTTGCAGAGGGGGTCAGGAGCTCAGTCTTGTCCTGCTCAGATTTCCAACCACACCACCAACTTCAGAGCCATGTTGGCAGATTTAGAGGGGAACCACCTCCACCTTGTGTGTCTGAAATATTAGGACCTCTGTTCATACCTTGCTTAGATGTGAACTTTGCAGCAGAGTTTTTGTGTAATTGCTTTATAGGTGACAACAAGCAACTTAACTACATTAGGAGTTTATTTGTTGTGTTGTATTGATGTATCTGCATCCCACTTTTTCATCTGAGTCTGTATTTGTGAGAATCCTGTTATTGAAAGCACTAGGTGGGTTTTAAATATATACACATCTTCTCTTACATCCTTAAAGTGCTCTGTCTTGGAGTATATGAATAGTGGAAGTGCAGCTTCAAAGGATAATTTTGTAATTCATATGATGAAATGAGTAGCATATAAATTGTAGTATAAAGAGTAATTTTTAATGCTGTTTAAACGAAATGTCTGTAGGATATGCATGTATATGAAATGGATAATATATCTCAATGGGCAAGTTACTTCAGCTAACCTTCCTTTTCTTCATTAAGTTGCACTCTCCTGTTGACTGTGGCGGAAATACATGAGTGTTCTCCCCTATACTCTTCAATGAAAAGCAAACACAATAAAATAACAGTACTAGTATTCTTTAATCCTTCAAGTACTATGCAGAGTGTTAGTTGTAATTGTGTTTGGATGTTGTATAAGACTGACTTTTCTTTGCAAATCTCAAACCCATAATCCTTCTGTAAAATTTATTAAAACTTAGTAAAAAAATCAGAAACAGCATTAGCTCCTTGAGACTGTATGTGCAGCTAGCTGTAATAATTCCATTTATTCTAAAAAAAAGGAGACGGTAAGTGAGCATTTGCAAATGATTTGTAATTGAAATATAATTAATCATCCAAACCAGACTGCAACACTACTGTGTTGGGTCATATTGCTTAATTGATGTTCTCCACAGCTGTAGCTTTCTTTTCATTTAATTTACAATTCATACCCTTGCTGTCATTTGCCCATTCCTCTTCCCTGCATGACTGCCTTTTTGTTTATCTTCCTGCATTATGTTTTTATTTATAGAGTACAAGTTATTGTACACTTTCTGTCTGCTTGCTAAATTCACTTTATACATGCTAAATCCCCATTTTAAGCAGTTTTTCATACATTTACAGAAAATATTCTGTACTTCATTTCTGGATTTATTCACATTTTGACAGTAATTGGTAGAAAACTGTTTTTTGAATCTGATAGACCAAAACAAACCGAAAGAACAGTTGGAAGAAAGCTTCCACATGCCAGAGCACCAAGCATCCATCAGCTGTCCAAGGAAGTGGCATTTGTACTAGTATCGTTTACGCTTTTGTTGCAAAAAGAATGTAATGTTCCATATTTCTAATACGCTTATTGCAGATTCGTTTACAAAACAGTGGTTCTTTGTAGAGGTGTAGTATCTGTTGGGCTCTGTGGTGCTTTCCTGAGGTAGGAGGCACAAGGCTTCCAGTGAGCAGGAGTGGGAACTGGTGGTGATGCGTTCTGCTGCCAGATGAAGAGAGCTCGAGGACTAGAATTAAAATGGGCATTTAGCAGAGGGTTTTTAAATGTCTGTTCACTGAAGGAACTTGCCTCTTGGAAAAGCTACAATAAAAGGTGGTTTTGCTTGACTTCACCATCACAGTCACAGGTACAGTAGGCTTTCAAAACATAAGGTTTGTGTGAATGTATATAAAAGCCATGGGCTCTGATCCCTCAGGAAGTTACAGGTTCAGCATTTTCAGATTATTAAATTTGTTGCTCCTAAAAAGAAAATGCAGAACACAGAATGCTTTTTTTCATATATCTGTGATACAGATATAGGTGAATACATGTTGACTGCTCAGCAGTTCATAATTCATAGAACGATAGAATGGTTTGGGTTGGAAGGGACCTTAAAGGTCACCTTGTTCCAACCCCCCTGCCGTGGGCAGGGACACCTTCCACTAGACCAGGTTGTTCAAAACCCCATCCAACCTGGACTTGAACACTTCCAGGGAGGCAGCATCCACTCTCTGGGCAACCTGCTCCCCACAGTAAAGAATTTCTTCCCAATAGCTAATCTAAATCTACTGTCTTTCAGTTTAAAACTGTTACCCCTTGCCCTATCACTACATTAAAAATAAAGAGACCTTCCCCACCTTTCCAGTAGGCCCCCTTTTAGTACTGGAAAGTTGCAATCAGATCTCTCCACAGCCTTCTCCAGGCTGAACAACCCCAACTCTCAGCCTATTCTCACAGGAAAGGTGCTCCAGCCCTCCGATCATTTTTGTGGCCTCCTCTGGCCCCACTCCAACAGTTCCTCCTGTCTCTCCTGTTGCTGAGGGCCCCAGAGCTGGACGCAGGACTGCAGGTGGGGTCTGACCAGAGCAGAGCAGAGGGGCAGAATCAACTCCCTCTACCTGCTGGCCACACTGCTTTTGATGCAGCCCAAGAGATGGTTGGCTCTCTAGGCTGCAGGCTTGATGATGAGCTTCTCATCAACCAACATCTCCAAGCCCTTCTTCTCAGGGCTGCTCTCAATCCATTCTCAACCCAGCCTGTATTTGTGCTTGGGATTGCCCCTACCCAGGTGCAAGACCTTGCACTTGGCCTCGTTGAACTTCATGAGGTTCGTATGGGCCCACCTCTCAAGCCTGTCAAGGTCCCTCTAGATGGCATCCCTTCCCTCCAGCACGTCAACTGTACCACACAGCTTGGTGTTATCAGCAAACCTGCTGAGGGTGTGCTCCATCACACTGTCCGTGCTGACAACAAAGACATTAAACAGCACAGGTCCTAATGCTGACCCCTGAGGAACACCAGTCATCACTGGTCTCCACTTGGACATTGAGCCATTGACGCAACTCTTTGAGTGTGTCATACAGGTATTTTGGTATTTTATAAAAGATCAAATAAAACACTAGTTCATTTTTAAAATATGAAAAAAATACCCCCGAACAAGTTGTGCTTGTCCAAAGACTTCTACTGGGATAGATCTTGGTATTATATATAGCTTTTAAATATTTCTTTAAGAACGACCTAATCAAAATGGAATAATAATTGTAATAGCAACTCTTTCGGTCTTTGTGACAGTAAAATATTTCTCAATATGTTTGAGCCCTATTGAATCAGTGTATATACACCGATTGCTAATCTTCCTGTGAAATAATCCTAGAATCGTTTCAGTTGTAAAAGACCTTTAGGATCATCAAGTCCAACCATTAACCTAACCCTACCATCCCAGCACTAAACCATGTCCCTAAGCACCACATCTACCTGTCTTTTAAATACCTCCAGGGATGGGGACTCAACCACTTCCCTGGGCTGCCTGTGCCAATGCTTGACAACCCTTTAATGTTGAACAGCTGTACCAAGTATTTAATACAGTTATTCAGACTTCAGGTTTTGCCTTCCTGTTCTCTTCCTGCTGGGTTTAAAATACATGTTTTTAATTTTTGTACATGGTTGGCTTCTTACTCCCAGTGTGGCATGGAGTGTTATGTTCTGTTTGCTTATTGTAGACGTATTCAAGTTTGTATGCATTTGTCTGCTTTACCCAGTTATAACATTTCCAATGCAGTGAATTTGGGCCTTATTCTACTCGCTGTCTTTGGCTAAAGCTGAGGGTTTGGGGATTTTTATGGGGAGTGGACAGGGGGCTGTATTATTTGCTCACTGGCTGTGGAGGAGATACTGTAGAACATTTGGATCCAGAGAACTCTGTGGTTTCCTTGTCTTCTATTATATTTAAGGACAGATTTAATGTTGCTGCTTGGAAGGAATTTGTCATGTCTCAGAACGAATATCCTCATTTGTCTTGTAATCCCTTTAGCCCTAAACTCTCTGGCAAAATACTCCGTTTATCAGAGAGAGAGGTTGTATTTTTCTTACTGCTAATTAACTACCCTTCGTTGAGAATAGTGTAGAGATTTTTTTCCTTTTTTTTTTTTTTTTCCCCCCTTCAGCAGCACAGGCTATCAGAGACAACAAACAGTATGTTTTGATCCTTGTGCATGACCTAGATGCCCAAGTATTTGCATAATATCTGTAATGGTACCCATGTCCTCAGGAACAGTGATGGCACCCACATCCTCAAGAACAATGATGGAAGAAATAATTTCTAAAATAAAAGCATTTGTCAGAATTCTAGATGAATAGCCATGGACCATGTAAACAATGAACAAACTCAAGCCAGCAGCCAATGTCAGCAATAGCAATATTTTAGTCAAATGATTCCTGTCACAGCAGATCCAGTGAACTAACACGTCTGATGTTAGCTTAGATGCATCTATAGGAACTGATGCCACATCTTTGGATTTGTATGCAGATGTTAGCCTAGTCCCCACAAGATGGCTTTTATAGATTTATACTGAAAAAACATCTTCTGGCCTACTGTAAACTTAGAGCCCTCTCAGCCCAAAGACTGTATTTCAAGTCCATCTTGGGTTGGGTTCACGATTGCCACACTGAAGGATTTCAAAGCAATATTCAAGAACAACGGAAAAGAGTGTATCAGAATTACTCTGTGAAATCTAACGTGGAGTTAGACTGCCACACTGGTGGTAAGAAAAGCTTTTCTCCTTCTACATGCAAGTGTTTCAATCTGTTGTTTTACTAAGCTTGTCTTCACATCTGGTTGTATACCAAAAACATTTTCTACTAGCCTCTAAATGGTTGTTATGTTCCTGACGCATTTATATATATGTCTATATGCATGTATAGATGTTTTTAAATTTCTAATCTCTGAGATTATTCCATTCAGAGATGGGTAAAGTGATGCTGGCACACACAGTGCATGGTTTGCACTGAATATTTTGCAAGCTTGAAAAAGTTTCTCAGTGATATGAACAGTGCTTTTTTTTTTTGTACAAATGTTTTATACTTTGTATTTCTGGCTGTGGCTTGATACGATTAAATTCAGTAGAAAACTCATTGACTTCTCTGTGTGTGTGTGTGTGTTTTGTCTTTATTTATCGTAAAAATATCACATTATTCTTTGCATATTCCCCTATGCCAAGACCAAAGTAAAAAGTGGCTTCTTCCATTAATGATTTGCTAGAATATTCTCTAGACTTTTTGATGATGTTTGTAAAACAGGAGTATACTATTTAAATAAAAATATTTATTTTAAAGTTTTTTGAAAACTTGAGCTTCCCATAGCAAAGGTTGTTTTAATTTAGGAAAAATACTTGGTTATAGTTAAGCAAAGAGCTAGGAGACATTTAAATACAGTTGGCCATAATCCAGATAGAATTGTTAAACTTTTGGCAGTTGGAGCAATTGGACAGAAATATGGTTTGTAATTTAAAGAGACCAGCTTGAAAGAGAAAGTAGGACACCTGTAGTTTAGTGGTTTGAATGTCTTGATTCTCCAATCATTAATTTAAAATTACTTCTGAGACAATATTATTGATAACTTTTGCTTGAAGTTTGAATTGAGAAACATTCTGAAGATCATCTTAAAGGACTTGGTTCTAAAATGTACTGAGCTCTTTCTGTAAAGGTAACCTTACTAACAACGATGTGGTACTGTATGGTTGGTCTTAGTAAACTGAGTGGAGGGAGCAGTGTATTGAGAAAACACCTCCTTCTGGTTTTGGTGAGGTCTACTGTGGTAAATTACCTTAGGAAAATGGAAAATGAAGTAGATACTAGCATTGCACATTGTGTAATTGGTTTACCTCTCCTGGTGTTTTCTTCTCTTACTAGTTTCATAATTATTAGGATATTTGTTCCATCAACAGTTTCAGAAATTACAGCGTGGTGTTCCATTAAGCCTTGCAACCCATATATGTGTATTTTTTTTTTTCCAAAGAGACAGCTTCCAGACGAATTTTCACGTTAATTGTTTGTCATTCTTGACAGATATGCGCAGGGCAGAGTCCTAGACTAGGACGTAGTGGTCTTAAAAAAAATACCATAGACATACAACTAGGAGAGAGGAGGGCTATGCAGGCATTTAAAAAAAACCAATAAAACCCAAAGCCTGTGTTGTTTTCTTTTTTAACTTGTTATTCACATTTTAAGTACAGTAAAAGCATTTTTAAACCCAGAGTTCTTTTTTTCTCTTTTTTTTTCCTTTTTTTTCTCTTTTTTTTCTTTTTTTTCTCTTTTTTTTTCTTTTTTTTTTCCTTCCCTGCCCCACTCCCATCCCACCCCAGTCCTTCGTGGCTGATTGTGTAGGTATTTTTCCAAAGTCTCATTGGTCTATGCCATGCCTTTACTGCCAACACTTTAATTTAGTAACTTTCATTTGGACATTGCTGTTATCAGTATTACACATTATGTTACTGTAATGTTTTTTCATTTCTGAAAGCATAACTAGGCAATTGGTCACAGAAAATATGTATGTGTATGTATGTATGTACATTCACTATATCAATGACTGGATACATGCAATGGAACGATTAAGCAAAGATGTGATCAGTGTGGACTAATGACCCATACAAGCACAGGTCTTTTGATTTAAGAGGGGAAAAAAATCTGCCATTTGTGTCAAACTGGAAAATTTTAATATGCATAACTATTTTTAACTGCTAAACAGAATCAAGTTGCAGCCTGTACGCTCTAGATGTCTGACAGCTTTTATAAAAAAGTGGATGGACTTTTAAGAGGGCTGACTGGTAAACTTATTCTGTATTAAGCAAAATATATCCATCCAAAGGAACAAAGAAGCTAACAGTGTTACGATCATTCTAATAAGCAGACAAAAGATACAAATAGGTGTATGAAATCAGTATGAATCCATACAGGCCTGGTTACTCTGCAATATTACTTGTGTTGTTTTGGGTTAAACAGGGCAGGATTGAGTTGTTGCCTGTTTGGAAGGCACTGTTGTAAGCCTTTCTTGTTTTCTTTTTGGAAAATAGGCAAAATTTCTTGATCTAACAGGTGTTTAATTAAAGGTGTTTAATTTCCTTACAGTCATACGTGACTACAGTAAGAACAATTTTGAGCAGTTTTTCCTGCTACGTATGCATGTAAATGGTTTTCCTGCACTACAGAAATAAAAATTTTCTCGGAAATAAAGACTGTGGTTCTTGTTTCAAGGAATAATGCATGGTCTTCCTTCTGGACATATAGGTGTATTTGGGTTTTGTTTGCTTGCCAAGTACATATTCATTGTGATAGATCCATTACTAATTAGTAAATAGTTGAATAATAAGTCTTCTTCAGGTCCTGTCTGACCAACCTGATTTCCTTCTATGACCAGGTAACCCACCTGTTGGATGAGGGAAAGGCTGTGGATGTTGTCTACCTGAACTTCAGCAAAGCCTTCAACAGTCTCCCACAGCATTCTCCTAGAGAAGCTGGCAGTTCATGGCTTAGACAGGTGTACTCTTTGCTGGGTTAAAAACTGGCTGGATGGCTGAGCCCAGAGAGTTGTGGTCAACAGAGTTAAGTCTAGTTGGTGGCCAGTCACAAGCAGTGTCCCCCAGGGCTCAGTTCTAGGTCCAATCTTGTTTAATATATTTATCAATGACCTGGACAAGGGGATTGAGTGCACCCTCACTAAGTTTGCAGATGACACCAAACTGGGTGGTAGTGTCAATCTGCTTGAGGGGAGAAGGGCTCTGCAGAGGGACCTGGACAGGCTGGATCGATGGGCCAAGGCCAACTGTATGAGGTTCAACAAGGCCAAGTGCCGGGTCCTGCACTTGGGTCACAACAACCCCATGCAGCGCTACAGGCTTGGGGCAGAGTGGCTGGAAAGCTGCCTGATGGAAAAAGACCTGGGGGTACTGGTTGACAGCCAGCTGAATATGAGCCAGCA